>LOEQ01008665.1:16648-29733 GCA_001685075.1 Bramus lutescens
TAATATTGTTTATGTTGGTTGTAATCCTAATTTTATACTTGATATCTGTTCCTAATGTATATAGTTTTGTATTGGGTTTGGAACTCTCTTATTTAGACAGAAGGGAAAGGTGATGGGGAATCTCTGTCAGCTAATGAACTTTAAGGGGTGGGATCAAGTTAGGGCGTGACGTTTTGGGTACCTGGAGAAAAGCGCCTGGTGACCCAGGGTTCGCTCTCTCTCTGTGGTTCCCACGCTACACAGCTGAGCTTGGACTTCTTATTCCTATTTTGTGAGTTTGGCCCTTATAATTAAGAAAAATATAATTGGTCTATCTTGTAGCTAGCCTGGTATTTATCGACCCGCAATAATTCAACATGCTCCTTATCACAAAAAATATGTGTTTCTCAACCACTGCTTTATCAGAACAAGAATTCAGAGGAGCTGGAAAGATGCTCAGCCATCTGGTCTAGCAGAGGACCTGGATTTGGTTCCCAGCACCCACATCAGGTGACTCACAACTGCAGCCCCAATTCCAGGGTATCGGACACTTCTTCATACATCTATTCTCATTTGTCCCTTTTGACCAGTCCCTCTCCTGCCCCCAGGCTGGGTCTCTTCCTTCTATTAAGTCAGTCCCAACTTCTGCTTTTTCATATATGTATCCATTGCCCTCGTCTCCCCTTAAGATCTCTTACACATGCACACGCACACACTGAGAGAGAGAGAGAGAGAGAGAGAGAGAGAGAGAGTTTTAAATCTAGGTTTTGCCCATGAAATGTGGTACAGGATTCATCTTTCTAAGACTGGCTTGTTTCGCTTCACATGATGATTTTTAGCTCCATCCATTTTCCCTTTTCTGGATTCTGATTCTCCTCCTCACCTAGGGCTACAGGTTGTTACTGATTGTTTAGTGACCCACACAGACCATTTCTGTATCTACTTAAGATTTCTTCTCCCCAGCATCTTGTTTCATTAAGCTCAGCATCACCCAATGGTCCACCCATGACTGTGGCCACACCTTAAGCCAGAAAAGCTTTGTCTTTTATGGTTGGGTCTCCGCATGACTTGGAGAATTCACTCAAAGTTACAGAAGTGGTTAGGTCTGTGTCAGCTTCTGCCCTCTGTACTCTCGAGCCCTTCTGTTCACTCATCAGTTACAGAGTCACCAGGGTCCTGGGTCCCCCCTGAATGCATATGCCAGCCTTGCATGCACCTTCCAGTACAGCTGAGATGTGGCCTTCTCAAGGGCCTCCTCAGCTCGCCCTCACAGAACAGTTCTGGTTGGTTAGTTTGGCTACTGCCTATCCCAGTCAGTACTGTAACCCTGGGCCATGCTTCTGTGCCACTGAAATACCCATTGCCTTGGGCAGCACCACTGGCAATGGAATCGTCCACATTGTGCTCCCTCTGCTGCCATGGTCAACAGGCCCTCTAGTGACCCCAGCCAGCCAAGGCACTCTGAAGTACAACAGACTTCACTGTCCTTTCAGAGGGCCTGAGATCCAGAGTCCATCTTGAATTTTAATATTCCTCAGTGTGAGAGCTGGAGAGATGGCTCAGCAATTAAGAGCACTTACTGCTCTTTCAAAGATCCAAGTTTAGTTCCCAGCATCCACATGGTGGCCCACAACTGTCTGTAACTCCAGTTCCCTCTTCTGGCATCCCTGGGCATGAAGCACTTATAAGGGCATAGACATACATGTAGACAATCATATACATAAAAATGACATCTTTTATTAAAAAATACTTTGTTCACAGGGTTGGAGAGATGGCTCAGCAGTAAGAACACTTGTACTTGCAGAGAACCCAGCTTCAACCCCCAGCACCCCTACAGATACTCACTACCATCCACAACTCCAGTTTCAGGGGATCCAGTGCCCTCTTCTGACCTTAAATACCAGGTACACAGACTTACAAGCAGGCAAAACAACCATACACATAAAATAAAATCAATGACTTTTTTAATTAAAAAGAAATACCTGCAGTGTGTTGCAAGCTTTCAGTTAGATTTTCAGGGCCTTTAACACACTATCTGGGCAGTTCCTCCCAGCTTTGGCTTTGTGGGAAGAGAATGAGCCAAGATCTGGGCATCTGTCCCACAAACCACACTCACTAGAAGAATTCCTTTTTCTAGGCACAAGGCACATAGTCTATACCACAATACTTCACCAAAGAAACTGAAGCTGAAGGATATGAAGAGCTAGCAAGTCCCAGTCTATCCCAGTCAGTTCTTTGAAAGGATATTTCATTTGTATTTTTGTAAATAAAGCTTTCCTACAGAGCAGGCAGTGGCAACACACACCTTTAATCCCAGAAGCCACACTAGTTTGCCAGAGAAACCTACCTGGTGGGTAGGAGGTAGTGGTACACGCCTTTAATCCCAGCCCTAGAGAGGAATGCAATACGAAAGGAAAAAGCTCTAGGACACAGTCTCATTCTAAGGTAGAGCTAAGAGCCAGTGGCTGGATGGCTTGCTTTTCTGACCTTCAGGCTGAACCCCAAAATCTGTCTCTGGGTTTTTATTAATCATGCTACAGTTCCTAACAGAGCCAGCTCTCCTTTTTTGACTGAAGGGGAAACGCTATGGCAAGTGACTGGCCACTAGAGGGCGGCCCAAACCAGGCTTCAAATCCAGAAAGCAGACTCTGGTAAACTTAAAAATGGATTTCAAGGTCTCCATCAAATCCCTCCCCTCCCAGCTCAAGGAACCTCGTGAAAGAGGAAGAAAGCATGTAAGAGCCAGAGGGTATGGAAGACAACAGGAAAACGAGGCCCTCTAAATCAGCTGAGCAAAAATCATATGAACTCACAAAGACTGAAGCAGCAAGCTCAGGGCCAACACAGGCTGCACCAGGTCGTGTGTGTGTGTGTGTGTGTGTGTGTGTGTGTGTGTGTTCAGAAAGGCAGGCCTCCCATGGGTGACTACAAAGCATGGCACACCAAGCTGAGGCAGAAACAAGCTCCTCCCCTGCATCAAGGCTGGAACATTCCACATTCCAGCATGCGGAACAGGTTCTTCCTCTGTGTGTGTATTACTGCTTTTGTTTTAGTGTTTTTATTGGCCTCCTGAGTGTGGGAAAGAATGGGTCTCTGCTTCTGTGCCTTCTCTTGGATTTGTTTTCCTTTTGTTGGTTTGCCTTGTGCAACTTTCCATGTGATAGGTTTGGGGGATTTGTTTTATCTTACTATATTCTATTTTGTTATATTTTGTTATTATCCCTTAGAAACCTGTTCTTTTCTAATGAGACCGAAAGGGAGTGGATCCAGATGGCAAGGAACTGGGAGGAACAGAGGGAGGGAAAATTGTAATCAGGATAGAGTATATGAAAAAAGAATCTATTTTTGATAAAAGGGGAAATTAAAAAGAAAAGATCCCATAAAAATGGATTTCAAGATCCATGACCTCCCCTTAAGTCCAATTACAGAGTTTGATGTGGGATTCCCCTCTGTATGCTGTGAATACCATTAGTTAATAAAGAAGTTGTTTTGGACCTGTGATAGGGTAGAGCCGAGCTAAGCAGGGAAAACTAAACTGAATGCTGAGAGAAAGGAGGCAGAGCCAGAGAGAAGTCATGTAGCCCTGCTGGAGCCCAATGGAACTTTACCCAGTTAGCCATAGCCACGTGGCAATACACAGATTACTAGAAATGGGTTAAATTAAGATGTAAGGGTTAGCCAATAAGCTAGAGCTAATGGGCCAAACAGTGATTTAATTAATACAGATTCTGAGTGGTTATTTTGGGGCTGAGCAGCTGGGAACAAACAAGCTGCCTCTTCCTACAACAAGAGTTGTTGGTTACCTCCAAGGTATGTGTGCCAGCCACTATTAGACCCCTAGGATTATCATACGATGCACATTTCTATGGCTCATAGGCATCATAGCTGATTAGGACTGTTGGTTGCTTCCCTCATTTAAAAGCTTGTATGGTGTCTTCTGGTACAATAAAAACCAATCCTTTTCAGGGAGGAGGCCTTCAAGTCAGATCATCAATGAAACCCTACAACTGCCAATTTGCTAAACTAGTATAATCACTAACCACATTCTAAATATAATTATACCCACAGATAAGTGTTCTCATCCCTCACTGAGGAAAGTTATCTTTTCAACAGAAGGAGACCACTATAGAAAGCCACAACTGATTAAAATGTAGAGTTGTAGAACCCGGTCCCAACAGATTCATCTACAACACAGGTCCTGCACCTAATGCTCAGAATCATAAAGTCTCACCAGCATGGCTGCTTAAACAGGACCAGAACAAAGAGGGCAGCAATAGACAAACTAATGCAGAAGGGGAAAACCCAGAAACCTCAGCCCAGACAAAGAACTACAGCAACTGAGGAATGTTGCGATAGAGAGAACATCTTCCCCAGGGAAGAGCACCCGAGAGAACTTGCTATGCAGTCCCAAATGGTCAGCCCTGAAAACACACATACAAGTAACATTATACAGACTAAGTAGATTGCGTTTATATATTTATGAATGAATATCTACACATCTCTATAACAAGAATTAAATAAAAGAGGCCATGAGTTTGAAGGAGATCAGGAGCGGTACATGGAAGGGCTTAAGGGAGGAAAGAGAAAGAGGAAATGATGCAATTATATCATAATCTCAAAAATAAAAAAATATAATAAACTGCACACATAAATGGATTTCATTTTCCTTGGTTCTAGGACAGAAAGAGAGATGTGCAGATGTAACTCCTTCCTAAAGCTCAGGAGGGTGCGGTATACGAAGGGAGCAAGGGGGTATGAAGTGAAGAGCGTGAAGAGTGAATAAGAGCTACAGGCTGTGAGAATAGCGTGTACGAGATGATCCGGAGGTATGGAGAGGCCAGAAGAGGGACTCGGGTCTCCTGCAACTAGAGTGTTACAGGCAGTTGTGAGTTACCTAGTATGGACTCTGGAAAATGAACCTGGGTCCTCTACAAAAGCAAGTGCTCTTAACCCCTGAGTCATCTTTCCAGCCCAGACTATGGTGTTTTTAAATGTCAGTAAGGAAGTATAGATTTCTAATATTTTTATATTCACCTTTTTAAAAAATCAACACAAGTTCAAAACTTTCATATACATATGCAGTGAAGAATTGAATTGCTTTTAATCCTATACAAGTTGTTAATTCATGGATTTTCTATTTTTTGCTCTGCACATAAATAAGAGGAGAACTTATTGGATGCAATGTACTTGAGTGGATATATATATATTAAGCTAAGGCCACGCTATCATTTGTGTGTGTGCATGTGTGAGTGTGTGTATGTGTGTGTGTGTAATACGGAAGACACTTTGGGCCCATTTTCATTGATAACACAGCCTAAAGGCCATTAAATCTAAGTCTTGGCACTGTACAGGAAAGAGGAAGAAGAGGGGGAAGAAGTGGAAGATGGTGGGGGGAGAAGACAGTGGAAGAAGGGGAGGGGAGAGGAGAGAGCAAAAAAAAAAGGAGAGAACAGAGGGACAAGGCCACCATGTCACCAACAGATGAAGAATGAGCCCATATATAAAGACAGGCATGGAAGGCCAACACAATCAACCTCTGCTGTCTCTGGCCCTGATCAGGTAGGAGGGTGATGACAGTGGTGTGGGGCAGGTTGTTCTGAGTCTGTCCACAGCACCTCCCCAGGTAAGCTATGGTATCACCTCTGAACCACCACCAGCTGGCTCAATATCACTGTACCCAAGCACAGACCTGAGGATCTGAGAGTCCCGCCCAATGACACTTCCCCTCCCCTCTATCCAGACTATTGAGCCAGTGGGTGCCATAGATGCTCTCTCTAGGAACCCACTTCCCTACCGACAAAAACACCCCAACTTTCCAGGCAACCAGACTGTTGCATTCGCATTGGTGACACAATACCATGGCAGCAAGCAGTAAGGATCCCAAAACACCTTTCCTGGAACAGATGCCCAGATGCCAACAGCACAGTGCACACTGACCAAGCTACACCAGAAAACGAGCCACTTCAAGCATAAAGGATGGTGAACAAACCTTGTGGCCTAAAAAACAGGGAGTCAGAAAGGAGAGAGGAAACCTGAAAGCATGAAGGCATTGTCTTGAAGAGCTGGGGAAATGGCTTGGTGGTTCAGCGCACTCTCTATCCTTCCAGAAGACCCAGGTTTGGTTCCCAGCATTCACATGGCAGCTTACAACTACCTACAGCTCCAGTTCATGGTATCTAACATACTCCTCTGGCCTAGACAGGCACTGCATGCGTGTGGCACACATAGATACAGGCAAGGAAGCCCTCATGCTCATCAACCAATAAGAAGTTTTCTTGAGCTTGGGGGAGATGCTTTCATCATTTGCAAATTTGTCACTAGGCAGTCTAGCAAAGTAGAAAACTAAACGGCATTCACACAGACTTGAGTCATCTGGAGTTATTCACGCTGAATGCAAGGTCCCATCATCCCCTCTCCGTATTCTCTCATTCCCCAGTTTTTGTGAAAAGCAGGAACTCACATCTACCTTCCAGCAGCCTCCAACATCAACCAACACTCCAGTGTTCAATTTCTTGGTACCTTACCCTGACTTTGACTCCACCCCACCCAGGAATCCACAGTAATTTCAAATCCCTTCAGCCATCTGCTGTTTATTTCCTTTGCATAGGATGCAACCCAGATCTGGCCCTTCTCCCAGAAACAGGCACCCAAAGAGAAAAATCAGTCATTTGTAAGATGCCCAGACCCCGAAAGCATCATAAATCAAGTAGGCATAGAGCAAGGTCGTGGGTGGAAAGTTTGTTCCTGCCTGGGGCAGGTGGTGAGAGCCAGACCACAAAGTAGGAGTGTCACTTTCGACTGTAGAGGAGCCAAATGCAAGACACGCCAACTCTTCAGTGGTATGTGACCAGACACCAGAGCAGCCATGGGTGCCTGAGAGAAGAAAATCATCACTTAGGACTGTGAGAGGAAGCTTCCAAAAGAGACAGACAGAGAGATGGAGGATGTGGGCGGGAGTGTGGGAGAGAGGAGGGGAAGCTGCATCTGTGTTAAGGATTCTACAAGGCCAAATGAGGAAACTTCATGGTTATGGAGACTTAGAATATAAATTGGAGTCAAATTATCTTGGGATATTTTCAGTCCCTTTGAAAGCTATCCACTGCCCAGCGCTGTGTGACCTAACATCCTTTTATCAAAATCTCATAATGTGCTCTTAACAGAACACTAGCCTTCCCCAATCCAAATGCTGAGACTGTCACCAGATAGCATCGGAAACCTGTTGGAGAGTGTTTCCAGTTTTGCTGTAACTGCTTGCTCAAGGGCCCTACCACTATTCTTTTCTTTGTTTGGCAACTAATAAAACCTCATGTAAGCTCTTCCTCAGTAGAACACAGTGTTTGGGGAACCTGAGTCTGTGTTTCCATACCAGGATCTCACATACTTGACTCCAGAAAAAACTCTTATTCTTTCTGAGGCCAAACCAGGTCATGTGTACTTATGGGAATGATGGGAACTCCACACCCTCCCCCTAACCAAGGTGACGCCTCCGCAATAAAACCTGGAGGCTGAAGCATTGACAGGCCACAAAGGAATTTGCATATGAGCAGTCCTCTCTTGTCCTCACTTTACCTTCTGTAGTTTCAATTATCTACAGTCATCCACTGTGGTCCCAAAATATTAAATGGGAAAAAAAATGCTAGAAACAAACAACTTCTAAATCTTGTATTTCTTGTATTCTGAGGACTATGATGAAATCTTGTACCTTCTTGTTCTACCCCAGCTGGGACACAAGTCATCCTTGCCCACATGCCTGTGTGTATAGGCTGCCCTCCTGTTAGTAACCTGGTAGGAAAAAGCATAAACAGGAGCTTCTGTATAGTGGCCGGCAGTGACACAGTCCTTGGAGCAAGACAGTGTTCCTGTGTATACAAGCAAGCACGAATAGCAAACGCATATACGCCAAAGAGTGCAGAGCTGCCCAGCTCCTATGATGAATCCTCTTAAGCGCTTACGTAATAGCAATCATAAAAACCTTTTGCAATCCCACTGACAGAGTGATACAGCAGTGACCATTGAGCTATTCTGGGTCACATGGTCAGTCAGGAGCAATCTCTTACAAGATGCAGATTGAGATCTCAAAGGCAAGAAGAAAGTTGTGGGACAATCTGGAAGATCACTTCAGCAGGTGGGTGAAGGTGAAAGACCTTTCTTATACAGGAGATTGAAGGTAAGAAACCAGAGACAGGGTGGTCGGCAGACAAGGCCCGCCAGTTATTAGAGACAAAGGGCTCAAGAGGGCCTTTCCCAGAAGGAAAGACAGCAGCATGCATAAAAGACCTGGCTGTGAGGCTCTGGCAGAGAGATGAAGACAACAGAGAAAGTCAGTCAGCAGCCAAGGGGTCCTGGACATGCTACCAGGAGGGTTGGAAACCAAAAGCACAGTGAGAAGAGGTAGGGCCTTCAGCTTTTCCATCAAATCTTCATTTCAGCTTGAGTTTTCTTTGCTATGTTTCTCTCTTTATGAATTTGGTTTTTAGATCCTGAGATGTCTTTGTTTCATTCAGTCATGAGTTTGTGTATTTTTTTTCCTGGGCATCACTCAGGAGTTTATTCCTATGATCTTCAAGTTCATGGAGGTGTTAGTGTCTTCTTTAAGCTCCTCAAATTCTTTGATCACGTTCCTGGCTGCTCTTTTAAATTCTGTGCCCTGGGGTTCATCTCAGTAATTCTCACGGGAAGGGGGGGCATTTCTACAGGATTAGAGGATGTAGGCAGGAGAGGGCACATATTGTCTTGGCCTTTCATACTGTTTCTCATGTGACCTGGACATGTGGGCTTCTTTTGTTAGTTGTGTCTCTGATAAGAGTCAAGCCTGCCTCTGTTGGGTGGAAGTTCAGTTGATTTCAGATCAAGTATGAGATGTTGGTAGGTCAGTCCTTCAAACACTCAGTGCTGAGTTTTGATTGGAGGGATGGGATGATTCCAACTCAGTCATAACCAAGAAAGTTTTGGCTGGGGCAGCCTGGGCTGGTGTACAAGGTACATTAGTCAAGCTAGGCCTGGGAGTGTGGGGATAATGTGGAAGGGTGATGTTCTGGGGCGCTCACTAGGCTAGGCCAGTGCCCATGTGACTTTCCTATGTGTGCTCTCAAAGAGGATGGGGGTGAGGGTAAAGAGAAAGAAGGCTCCCTGGGATTTCTTATTAAAAAAAAAACCACCAATTATGGCAGCTCAGAACCTCATCTCATGACCTCATTTAACCTTAACCCTCATTTAACAACCACACTGAGGGTTAGGACTTCAACGTGTGAATTTTGGAGGGGATGCATTCATCTATACTATAGGAGCACAGGTACGCTATGTTTACAAGAGCAGACAGGGACAGTCCTGGAAATCTATGACAAAAGCCCTAAGGAAACAAAAAAACTTAGGTTCGCTGGAGGCAGACAATCATGAGGACTCTATAGAGACCTGCACAGAGTGAGCAGGGGACAAACAGGGAGCAGATATATGGAAACAGGAAATGAAAAGATCGGGGGTAGTGGTTGGACTACATGTACGTCCAGCAAATCTCAAGACTTCATTTCGGGGAAAGAGCTGGTTAGCCTTCCCCCCAGCAAGCATCAGTCAGGAATATGGCCCCCAGCAGGTTGCCCATGCTTCAGTGGATGGATCTATACCTGTGCACAGACCAGCAGTACTAACTGGATTCAGTGCTTTTAAAAAAAATGTGGGTATTACCAAAAGACATTGTATACATGTATTAAATTCTCAAAGAGCAGAGATATATTTTTTAAAAAGAAAAAGCAAAGAAGCTGGTGTACCTCACATGCTAGGACACCAAGATGCATTTATTTCCTCTTCTCTCTTGGCATTAATTCACCCCTGCTGTATAAGCAATAGGTAAGCCAGCACGGTAAAAGCAACAGAACTCAGATTTAATTGATGGGTGACCTGGGAAAGGATCGAGACTGTGGTATCAGAGCTTCACAATGACCTGGAAGGGTTAAGTGACACTGGGAACAGGTGACAAGCATCCCATCAAAGACACCTTGGGGACACAGACTCATGTTAAGATGAAAACGGGGTTTGAAGTGATAGGTCACAGCAAGTCTTTGTCACAACTCTCTAAACATAGGATCCTGACTGACATCATACAAGGCCTGTATGGGGAGCTGGTGGCCATACAGCTTATGTAGTGGTTGCATGCTTTTACATTTTCTTTCTGTTCTGGACTCTGCTGGGCAAAGCACTGCAGAGAAGCCAGGCCCTGGACTCCTTGCCCCGCTGCTCAGTGCCGCCTGGATTTCCTCTACTCTGATCCCAGTTTGCTCGTCATATGGAATTCCAAGGTCCTGACATTTGTTCCTGTCGTCACCTCAAATACTGGAACTCGTCTTCAAAGCACAAGTCTTGGTAACTTCTTCAGGGGAGTCGTAAGTGTTAAATGCAATGACCACCCAGCAGCTACAGAGGCAGCACGAATTTTCTGCACCATAAAACTTATTGAAAAACAAACCTGATGTTAAGTGCTCAGCTGAGAACGTTTATCTTGTGCAATACGAAGGCACTGAGACTATTCATAATGATTACCAACTCATCCTGTTCTCTATAAATCAGTCCTTGGAAGCACCTGACAGAAATGTTTTCAGTGCCCTCTGAGAAGAACCTTGAAGGAGAGCCTGGAATTCTCTTTGGTTGTAACACTAAAGACACAGGCATTAGTCCTGTGAAAATGAAAGAATGGCTGACATTTCTATAGCCCTAAATAATTGATCTACAGACTCAACAGACACTGTTCTGTTATGTAATGAAAAAGTAAAACCTGTGGTTATTAGGATTATTCTTCTGCTAAAGGGATCACTTAAGTGAACAAGACCACAAGGTCATCGTGAAAGCCAGTAGTAACCGTTACAGCTGGAGACTCTAGCAGACCCTGAACATCTCACTAACCACTGCTAGAGAACTAGAAAAATCACTCAGTGGGTAAAAGACAGTGCCACCAAGCCTGACAAGCTGAGTTTGATCCTGGAATCCACATGGCAGAAGGAGAGAACCAGCTTCTTCAAGTTGTCCTCTGGCCCCCACAGAAGCCCATATCCCCACACACAATAAATAAATAAATACACAACACATACATACATGTAATAAAATGTTTAAAATGAAGTACATGCACTATGACCGTACTTACCAAGTCTCTAGAAAATGCAAACTAATCTATAGCTGGCAGAAGGCAAACTGGCTGCTGTTTGGAGATAGAGGCATGCTGGTGACAGGAAGGGATTACAAACAGGCATTTTTTAAAAACATGTTTGATGGACATGCTATCTCAATTGTGGCAAGAGCTTCACACTGTATACATGTATTTTTAAGATCACAGACTCCCTTGCTGGTGCATGAGAGTTCTCTCTCTCTCTCTCTCTCCCTCTTCCTCTCTCTCTTCCAGACCATGCCCCCCCCCATAACTCACCCTTTCTGATACAGAGTTGATAAGAAAGCATGCTGCTCTGTGGCCTTGAAGCCCTCCACCAAACCCATCCTCTGGAGCTGCAAAATAAAGCCATATTTTTACCTGATGCCTATCACCATGCCCTTGGGTACAGTGACATGGCCAGGACAGATCAAATGATATGAAGCCTTCCCCCCACAAACACACACACACACTTCTAAAACCTATCAGAGTCAGAAATCCCCCACTGGTCTCAGAATTTGAAGGGCTAAGGGCTAACACTCTCTCTGCCTCCAAGGCCCCACTATGCTGCTAAGACACTCAGTCTCCTCTAGGGCTCTCCCACTACAAGGCCCAATGCTGCCCCCTCCTGTGATGTGAGGCTCCCTCTCCTAATAAAGGTCTTCTGAGGGATAATCTCATATCAGCTCCTTTCCCAGAACTGCCATTTTTCTCTTTTCTTTTCAGCTCTAACAATATCAAAAACTGTCTAACTGCATATTTTAAACATCTAGAAATTAAATATGGCTAAATATACTTCAGGAAAGCTACTTGAACATGTATAACAATATCTCAAGTCAATGTAGATATTTATTAGACATAGCTAGAGTAAATTACAATACAGTACGCAGTCAGCAAGAGAGTAAAACACTCACTCTATCAGTTCTTGGGGACATACCTCAGCTGCTGGGTGCTTCAGTTTGCCTTTGCTCTCCAACTTAAGTGTTGGAATCAACTCTGTTCTCTTCTTGCTGGGTGTGATCTCCAAGTTAATTACCGACTTCTCTCTAGAAGCAATTTTGCAGTCACATTGTAAACAACATTATTCCACAGCTGTTGGAAAGTCTGTGTGACCAATCAGTTCAGAGACACCTTCCAGTTTTGTCATTGAAAGAGACATCCCTCACACACCTGCAAACTTGACTCCCTGAAGACATTTGCTTTCGTGCAGTACAATCGCTGCTTTTCTGCCAATTGTTTGAGACTGAATGTGTAGGTGAGAGGTGTCACCTTCAGAGTCCCTGGTCTCAAATTCAGACAAAATGTAGCAGGAGGGAGTGCTGCCATGAACTGCTGCCATGAGGTATCCTTAGAAATTCCGGGACACCAGCCCAGCAACAGATCAGTTTGGACTGTCCCTACCCACCCTTCCTGCTGGTCCCTAAACACCGCTGTTACTTATTAAATCTGAGGCCAAAGATGATCAATTCTCAGCAATTTCCATTCTCCTCTTTTCAGCTCTACATGCTTCTAGCCCATGCCCTTGGAATCCACTCTTGGTTTCCACCTTGTGCACTGTACTTTGCACTTATTCCCAGATAAATTCTAGTCTTCATTCTCCCTCCCCTCTGATCAGCTTTCCTAACTTGTTCATTATTCTTTTCAAACGTTTATCAGCAAGTGATACTTACACGCCGATTTTCATAGAAGAGAAAACAGTAAGAGATTATGATACAGTGCAAAAAGTCTCACACCTCCTCTTCTCACCCCAACCTAACGCCCAAGCACAAGCCTCCTGAATTTTTCGTTCGTTTGTGCACCTACAAAACCACTCAAGTTCCAAGAGTATGCAGAGTGGCCTTGTGGGTAAAACTTCAACACATTATGACAACAGTCATCATCAGGTCTGCAACCTAGTTCAGCTTTACCTGGCGCTACTCAGAAACCACCTGGGGGAGTATTTGTTCTGCAGAACTAACATCTAAAACCAACGTCT
>LOEQ01008665.1:31722-46630 GCA_001685075.1 Bramus lutescens
AAAAAAAAAACATGTGTTATTTGTATTTGTACACATGTGTTTGATGTGCTTTGGTCAACTCACCTTTAAACTATCCTTCCCTCACTCTCACCTCACCTTAATTTCCACATCCTTCATAGCCCCCCTTTCTCATTCATGTCCTTATTATTCCTAAAGTCCACACATAGAGCATGCATGATACTTGTCTTTCTGAGTCTGGCTTATTTGGCTTAAAATGATCACCAGTTTCTTCCTGTTAGTATCCAGACACACCTTGGCCCTGCCCCTTGGACACAGTCACCTCTCATCTTATGGCAAGCAGTTCCACTGTATGCAGTGCAGAGGTCCCTTTAGGAGACAAGCTCCTCTTTTCTCATATTCTCATTCCTTCTACTCTTCATCTGGACCTTGGGAGCTCAGTCCAGTGCTCCAATGTGGTCTCTTTCCATCTGTTGTTGGACAAAGGTTCTATGGTAATATTTAAGATAATCATTAGTCTGACTAAAGGGCAAGGCCAGTTCCGGCACCCTCTCCTCTATTGCTTAGGGTCTTAGATGAGGTCATCCTTGTAGATTCCTGGGAATTTTTCTTGCTAACCCCATAATGGCTCCCTCAATCAAGATATCTCTTTCCTTGCTCTCATATCTGTCCTTCCTCTATCTCGACTCTCCCATTCCCTCAAGTTCTCCTCAACCCTCCCTTTCTCCCCTCCTCTTCCCCTTCTACCCTTCCTTCTACCCCCCATGCTCCCAATTTTGTCAGGCGATCTTGTCTGTGCCCTATTTCCAGGTGGGTCTATATATGACCGTGAAGGGTTCATCCACTGAAACAGTTTACATGAGCTAATGGGAGCTCACCAACTCCAGATGAACTGGGAAGAACAAGCATAGGACCAAACTAGTCCCTCTGAAGTAGTTGACAGTTGTATGGCTGGGGCAGACTGAGGGGTCACTGGCAGTGGCACTGGGATTTATCTCTACTGCATGTGCTGACTTTTTGGGAACCTATTCTCTTTGGATGCAAACCTTGCTCAGCCTAGACATAGTAGGGAGGCCTTGGACTTCCACAAGGCAATGCTCCTTACCCTCTCTGAGGATTAGATGTGGGTGGGGTGGGAAGGTGTGTGGAGGGAATGGGAGGAGAGGACGGAGTGGGAACTTGGATTGGTATTTTTTTAAAAAATCAAATAAATTAGAGAGAGAGAGAGAAGCTCCTGATCTCCCCCACCCTCCACCCCAAGCCAGTCTCAGCCTCTCCCCTCTCCTCTCTAGTTCTCTCTCTCTCTGTCTCTCTCTGTGTCTCTCTCTCTCTGTCTCTCTCTCTTTCTGCCCCTTTCTCATTCTCTCTTCCCTCCATTTTAAAAAAAAACTTCATACTCAAGCTCTCTCTGCATGGCGTTCTTTGTCACCCACCACAGTTTGGGCCCCTCTCACACTGTATCTTACACTTCCTTTTTCCTGCAAACAGTGAAAAGTCATTCTTTGTAGTTTAATAAAACTATGTTTTCTTTATCCAGTCATCCATTGATTTCTCCTTATCTTTTAACTATTTTTTTCCCAAATCCTTTTGCATCCCTAATACCTTGTTTTGTTTTCATGCTTGAAGCTTTATTTTTAGAATGATGTCTGGCCTGGATATCTGTGTTCTCTAAAAATTCATATACTGAAATCCTAACCCCTAAGTAAATGGACTAGGTGAAAGACTTTAAGAAGAACAGACTCTGTCAGCAAACTCCTCATGAGTGGGACCTGTGTCTTTATAAGAGGCCCCTGGAGAACTAGAAGCCCCCCTCAATTACCATCTATGACTCTGTAAACAGGGTCTCACCAGACACTGAACCTGCTAGAGCAGGTCCTGAACCTCCTAGGTTAGTGAATTTTGAGACATTTCTGTTATTTACAGGGGTCTTTATTATAACATGCCATAATGACTTGAGTGAATAGCCCATAGGGTCAGATCTTTGAACACTTATTTCCAGTTCATGGTGTTACTTGGGGTGTGTGATAGCTAATTTTGATTGTCAACTTGACTACATCTGGAATCAGCTAAAAACCCAAGCAGCGGAGCATGCCTGTGAAGTATGGGGGGGCGGTTGTTTGAGATGGAAGACCCTCCCTAACTCTGAGCCAGACCTTCTGCTAGCAGCTCACATGAAAGAATCCAGAAGAAACTCCTGCTTTTTGAGACTTGCTCTCACTCTCACAGCAAGTTTATCTAGCCTGCTGCTAGGCATCCCCTCAGCAGTGTTAGAGCCTGCTTCTTTGGGATCCCAGCATAGACTAAGAACCAGCAGCAGCTCTCTAGTACACCTCCCAGATGCCAGCACCAGATCAGGACCCAGAAACATAGTCTGGAGGACTGACTGCCTGCTGAATTCTTGGCCTTTCCCTCATGAGACAGCCATTGTTGAACTATCNCCATGCCTGCCGCTTGCTGCCATGCTTCCTGGAGTAGTTTAATATGATTGGCCCCCATAAGTTTGTAGGGGATGGCACTATTAGGAAGTATGACTTTGTTGGAGTAGGTGTGGTCTTGTTGGAGGAAGTGTGTCACTGTGGGGTCGGGCTTGGAGGTCTTCTTTGGCTTCCCTCATTGTGACGCTCAGTCTACTCCTGTTGCCTTCTGATCAAGATGTAGCCAGTACCATGTCTGCCACCATGCTCCTGACCATGATGATGAAGGACTGAACCTCTGAACTGTAAGCGAGCCACCACTGTTAAATATTTTCCTTGTAAGAGTTGCCATGGCCATGTGTCTCTTCACAATAATAAAAACCCTAAAACACATCTTCACCCTCATGAACTTATATCTCTCTGGAACGTAAGCCTGAATAAACTCTCCTTTCTATAAACTGTCATGGTCATGGTTTTGATCACAGCAACGGGAAAAAAAAAAGCAACTGGTGTATTTAGCAAAAGTAGTGAGATAAACGCTGCTATCAGGCTGTGTGTTCTCTTCGGTGACTTCCTTCTCCCAGGGCTGTTTCTAAAACTTACCCACACGTCGGAGGCAAGGAGGTCCTTGTGCTGACAGATAGATACTAGGGAACCATTAATATGACACACACAGGGTTGTTCCTTCAAAGGAGGAGACTGATAACCTATTATCCACCATGGTTAATAGCCTGGTGGCTTTTGCACCATGTGACTGAGACCATACTGGATCCTCCCCAAAACCCTTATTGTGAACTTGTTTTTCCCAGTCAATCTATATAACCCACCAAGGGGTCACATGTACTTTACAAGGAGTTTCAGTGTAGTCATGTCCAATCTTTGTTTAGCTTACTTTGTGCTTTATTGTGCACATGGGATTGAGTTAATTATCACCAGAAAAGTTTTACCAAATTTTGCTGTGCTTAAATATGCCAAAAATAAATTATTTGGAGTCAGACTTACAAAGTTTGAACCAACACTAGCTACTTAGTCATGCTGCGTTGAACTCCCTTCATGCCTCCCAAGGATTGTTACTCTGCTGGCCATTGTGGTCACAGAGACACATATACATATTCATATTACTGTAGAGACTGTAAAATAGTTCACTGTGTGGTCATACCATGATTTATTGATGCGGTGATAAAGTTACTGGGTGGATAGCTTTGATTGTTTGCCTTTCTCCTTAACTGAAGCAATTGGAAAGAAACCTGAATTGTGTCTTGCTATATACATGCAAGAGAGTTATTGAGACTTGATACCCAAGGGTACATATAAATTTTCAGCTTTAAATTAAAAACTACCTTTTTTCTAACTGACAATACCAATTTCAGTTCTACCAGTAATATGTTAGAGATCTTATTGGTTTACATTTCATCAGTGATTAATGTCAGAAGCCGTGTGACTTCTTCGGGAGACAAGACCTGAGAATAGCACACACAAGTTGTCCTTGTGACAAGGCCCTTGAGAATCTGACCCATTTTTAGCAAGGCCGATGGATAGTTCAAGGCATAACTTTGGGCATGACCCCTAGGAACAAACATGCTACCTGCTCTTCTTGCTTTCTTTATACAAACCATATTGCTGGCTGCTTCTAGCTTTATTTTCTCAGAGCTGTGGATAAAATAGTTATTACTTCAGGAAAAATTCCCCCTGATTTTCCTCTGGGTGAGCCAGAGAGGATGTTGTTAAAAATAAACAGTGGACCTGATTCAGCCCCTAAAGGCTTTGATGTTTCAAGTGTGACCATGAATTCAGGCTTCTCAAGAACAGGATATTGCCTTTCCAACGCACCTTGTGACTAGCCTGAAAGAGTCACAGACATTCATGACAATATTACTAATTATTTGCATAACTGTTCTGAAGAGAATGATTTTAACCACAACAGTCTAGGAGAAATTGTAATAAATAGATGATAACAGGAGTTAATGGGAACAGTCTAGGAACAGGGAATGAAGCGGAATGATAGAAACCCACAATGCCCTCATTGGGTAGCTCACAACTGCCAATACACCAGCTATGGGGGATCTGATGCCTTTGTGGGCATTTGCGCTCAAATGACATATACAGGCATACACTAAACATAAATAAAAATAATAAATAAATAAATACCACAAGAGCAATGGGATGAAATGTGGTTGGTAACGCTTCTGCTCATTCATGAAAACCCAGCACAAGACACAGGTGACTTGCTCATCCCTGGGAAAGGAAAGAATGTTCATATGTGAGAATGATTATTCATGTTGAGAAAAGTGAAGCTGGACCCCCAATTCCCAAATATACAGAAATAATTCCAGCTAGGTTAAATGGGGGGGGGAGCTGCCAAGATCTGTCCACTCTTCCTGACTAGTTTTTTCATACTGTTCACACCCTCTATTATCCCATCTGGTTCTCAGGTGTTGTGAACTGGCTCCTATGTGACTAAGGACCCCTTTCTTGTTCTGGAGAATGGATTCTTGGGGTGTTTTGAGCTCACTCAGGTCCCTCCCAGATGTTCAAATCCTAGGTGACCTAGAGAGAGAGACTTCATGACACCCTTCTTCCTTCACTGCCCCAGAAGGCCTTCATTGGCCACACCTTTCAACACTGGACCTTGGAGTTTGAGGAGGAGAGCAAAGACCACTGCTCTAATTCAGGCCGGTTGTGACCTCAAAAAAAACTGTATGCTGAATCCTGACCCCTAGAACTTTAGAAATGTGATTGTGTTTCTAGACAGAGCCTTTGCAGAAATAATTAAGATAAAAATGAGGTCTTGTTGGTGTACCCTAGTCCAAAATGATTGCAGCCTCACATAAAAGGGAAAGTAGAACCCAGCTACAGAGAGCAGAGAGAGCCAACTGTTTGAGAACAAGAAGAAGCCGTGTGCCACCCCAGGATAGAACCTGTCAACACCTGATCTTCAACTTCCAGCCTCCAGAACAGACAAAACAGAATTCTGTCATTTACAACCCCACCCCAGTCTTGTATTTTGTTGCGGCAACCCAAGTGAATGAGTGCATTTCCTAGCAGAACCGAGTGTGGAGCGGGGGAAGGGCGCCGCTGGCCTTGGGGACCCAGATCTGACTACAGTGCAGGGCCTTGTATCCTGGCTCAACTGGTCTGTCCACCTATAGTTTCTCCTCCCCACTGTACATAGCATTTATTTATCCTGAACACAGCAGGGACTGAATTTCCCACAGAAATACCTTTGGCTCCGCTGCTCCACCTACCCAGCAGGAGCTGAACAAACTCCCTGGCTTGTGCTTTCAGTTACAAGCTAAGTCAGGGGTTTCTCAGACATTCATGCACAACAGAACTGCCTGCAGGGCCAGTTCTTGAACTTCACCCCCCAAATGCCCTCTTCAGTAGGCCTGGGGTGGAGGCCCCACAATTCACCTCTCTGGCAAACTTCTAGATGAGGAGATCAGGTGAAGTAGCCCAGCCAGATCCCTCAGCCCAGGCCCCTCACTTGCTCTCCCCTGTCCCAGGAACTATTTTCCTCTTCTGCACCCACGCACTTGGCATTCTGTCTACCCTGGTCCTGCAAGGAATTCCCTGCTGCCAAGTCTGACCCCACGGTTAGACTAACTAGACTAAAGACAAGTTAGGCTAAAGTTGAGAAGTTATGCTATTTTTAAAGGAGAAGCTTAACTGGAATCTGTACCAGGCCTGGAGGCCTCTCCTAAAACATAGCTCTATAGGCCCAGGCTCAAACTCAACACCCGGCTATGGTCACCTTCTTGACCCACAGGTGAACAAAGGGGACTGTTCAGAGAGAAGAAATGTGGGAGGACACAACACGCAAGAGCAGAGGCTGTCTTCCCACCAGCCCAGGCTGCTCTGTCTGAGCCCAAGGGAACCCTCCTTTCCCTTTACTTGCCCCACTTTCTTGTGACCCCAGCTGGTCCCTGGCATTTGCAGCTAATGCTGAAATGGTCTCAAGGGACTGTACAACTGGGAGAAAGGGGAGTAGGGAAGAGGCAAGGGAATGAGGGCAGGAGGAGCCAGGAAGCTGGGGGCGGGGCCTCTCGAGGAACCTGCACACGTGTACCACCACCATCCCTTCCTCTGACCCGCTGAAGGCCCAGGTGAGCCCTCGCTGAAAGGAGCCAACCCCAGGCTTCCCTTTGAGATGGCCGAGTGCTTCAGACACAGATGGGTTAGTTAACGGGCCCGTGACTGGAAGCCAGCTACCAGCCCCAGGACACGGCGTTTCTGCTAGCAGCATTGAAAGCTGCTGCTGGGTACCACCACGGCTGGGGGCGGAGCGGGGGCTGATATGGGTCCTAGAGGTGGACCACTGACCTTCCCAGGTCTGCTCCAAAAAGCATTAGGACTCCATAGGTGAGACTAACAGCTTGAACAGCTGTTGCAGAGGCTCAAGACCCTGCCTGGAAAAGATTCTGTGGGGGACGGCACTGCTGGAATCAGGGTTGGCTGCTAAGTTGGAGTTGCCCCGCCTGCTCCCATGTCCGCAGCTGAACACCTGGACCCGATTCCTGACAGCTTCCTCCTGCAGCCGCCGGTCTTCCACCCGGTGAGTAGTCTTAACTCAGTTGAGGAATCAGCTAAATTCCAGTTTGCATGGGAGTGATTGGGCCCCCAGGGTCCTTGCCTCTTCAGTTTGTCTCTTCTGAGCTTGGTGGCCAGAAGAACGGAGGTGGGATTGTTGAGAGAGACGCTAACGACTAAGGGTAGCTTCTCTGAGCTGGAAGGAAGGGCCTGGGACCGCTCCCAATCAGGGGTAGTGGAAATCCTCTCCTTCCTCCCGTTCAGTGCCCAGGAGATGGCAGCCCAGCAATGCTCTACAGAAGGCCAAGCTCCCAGTAGGCACCGCCACTAATGAGCACTGTTTATTACCTTGCCCTGCTTGGTCGTCTTGTCTCTAGAGGCCTCCATCGCTCAGTTAATTAACGCGTTCTGCCAAGAGCCTGAGAACTGGAAGCCCCTGTGCTGCTGGATCCTACAAAACTGTGGGCACCATGCCATGTGGAGAGCCTGGCCTCTGGCATCTCCCCAGGCGCCTGAGTAATGGGCTGAAGTACTGGAAATCTCCTGGGCACCCATCACCTCTTCATAGGCTTAAGAAATACCACCTGGAGGGCCTCCCTGGGGTGGTCTGGGTTCTCTGATTGCCACTGGATGTTGACAAGCAATACATGAAGGCTGACGCTGTGACCCCGCCACCGGGTTCACCTGCTGGCTTGTTGACAAGCCTTTTGCAGAGCTCCCACAGTGCTCAGATAGTTGCTGAGCCTGTTGAAGGGAAAGGCAATGAGGCTCCAGTTATAAGGGGCTATGGTCTTAATGGGAAAACATCTAGCCAGTGCCTCTATGCTAGGGAGCCAAGGGCCAAGCTAGCATGGTGAGAACTCAGGAGAGGGAAAGCAAAAAGGTGTCCGGGTGGAGGTAGAGAAAAGAGTGAAAGGGAACAGGCCCAGAAAAAGAGTTGAAAAGTGTATGCGTACTTTAGGAAGGCCAGGTGTAGCACGATTAATAGAAACTCAGAGACAGAAATTGGGGTTCAACCTGAAGACCAGAAAAGCAAAACAGCCAGCCAGTGGTTCTTACCTCGACCTCAGTCCAAAATGGTGATCTTGCCTCCAGGAAGCCTCAGAATGAGACTGAGACTGAGAGCTATCTCCTCTCCTTTTATAATCCTCTCTAGTTCTGAGATTAAGGACGTGCACCACTACCACCTGGTTTCTATGGCAAGCTAGTGTGGCTACTGGGATTANACCGGGTTCACCTGCTGGCTTGTTGACAAGCCTTTTGCAGAGCTCCCACAGTGCTCAGATAGTTGCTGAGCCTGTTGAAGGGAAAGGCAATGAGGCTCCAGTTATAAGGGGCTATGGTCTTAATGGGAAAACATCTAGCCAGTGCCTCTATGCTAGGGAGCCAAGGGCCAAGCTAGCATGGTGAGAACTCAGGAGAGGGAAAGCAAAAAGGTGTCCGGGTGGAGGTAGAGAAAAGAGTGAAAGGGAACAGGCCCAGAAAAAGAGTTGAAAAGTGTATGCGTACTTTAGGAAGGCCAGGTGTAGCACGATTAATAGAAACTCAGAGACAGAAATTGGGGTTCAACCTGAAGACCAGAAAAGCAAAACAGCCAGCCAGTGGTTCTTACCTCGACCTCAGTCCAAAATGGTGATCTTGCCTCCAGGAAGCCTCAGAATGAGACTGAGACTGAGAGCTATCTCCTCTCCTTTTATAATCCTCTCTAGTTCTGAGATTAAGGACGTGCACCACTACCACCTGGTTTCTATGGCAAGCTAGTGTGGCTACTGGGATTAAAGGTGTGTGTCATTGCTGCCTGGCCTGTATGTCTGGCCAGTGTAGATGTTTTACTTTTCTGATCCTCAGGCAAGCTTTATTTATTAAAATACAAACGAAATGCCACTGCAGCCAGGTACCCTCTGTGTGAGAAAAGATGGGCCCCAGGGGTGACTGACCACTGTTGGGTATCTCTGAGAGTTCACAGGGTCAGCTTGCTCCCAACTTCTCCATTCTTTCCTCCTCTCAGCTCCTAAACTCTGGACACTCACCAGTCCTCAGACGTTTCCTTCCCTGGTGGCATCCAGTGGGTGAACTCCTCAGTGGGGTCACAGTAGCCTGTTGGTGCTCTAATGGGGCGGTGAAGCTATATTAGGCTTCCCCCCGGCATTGTAGTTTTGACATCTCTGCCCAAGACAGGAGAGCTTTGAGAAGACCTGTGATGGTTCATTGGACTAACCACTTGATGGGATTTAGAACTGCCATAGAAACAAATCTCTAGACAAGCCTGTGAGGTATTATCTAGACTCCATTAATCAAGGTAATGAGAGTCACCCTCAGTGTGGGGTGGCATCATTCTGGGGGCTGAATCCTGGTCTAAATAAAAAGCGTGCATCAGGCTAAGCACCAGCTTTCATGGCGGCCTGAATCCTGACTGGATACAATGTGACCAGCTGCCGTGCCTCAGGCTAAGCACCAGCTTTCTTTGAATCCTGACTAGATACGATGTGACCAACTGCTTCAAGCTCCTATTGCCATGACTTCCTGCCATGATGAACTGTCCCCTGGAACTGTGAGGCAGAAGAAACCCTCCCTTCCTTCAGCTGCTCTTGTCAGGGATCTTGTTACAGCCATGAGGGAAGTAACTTACCCGGGAATATCAGAGAGAAAACTGGTCTTCCCCACAAGGACACTTTCTCTTGAGGGCTTATTAGTTACTTTGTCTTATTGCTGTGAAAAAATATTTAGCAGAAGCAGCTTAAGGCAGGAAAGGTTTGTGCTGGCTCCCAGCCATAGGAGATGTGTCCACGTTCAGGGAAGATGGTAGGAGGTGCCACTCTCACAACTCAAGTGTCAAGAATCGAAGGCCATGGAGGCTTGAACACCACTGGCCTTTGCCTTTTTATTCAGTCTGGGAGCAGCCTTCAAAAAGGTACTGCCCCCATTTAGGGTGGGTCTTCCCACTTCAATTATCTTTACCTAGAAAACCCCTCACAGATGTTCCCCAGAATGTGTTTCTGTGGTATCTGTAAATTCCATCAAACTAATAGTCAAGATTAACTTCACAGTGGGGAAGCTGAGTTTCTTGGTCTGTCCTCTCCACCACACCCACCCCTACACACAGGAGTCCCTCTAAGTTGGCTCACCCCATTTCTCTTCCCTGTTCAGGTGGTTCCCTACGCCACAACAATTTTCGGTGGCCTGTATGCAGGCAAGATGATCATGCTGCAGGGTGTGGTCCCTCTACATGCACGAAGGTAAGAGGGACTGTCTAGGACTTGTTAGAGCCCAGATTTAGGGGCATCAACCTGGGGTTCCTCTCTATCTTCAGAATGTCTGTGGGTCTCTGATCAGAAGGGCCTCTCAAAAATCACACAACGCCGCCACCAGGTTTCAGGTGGACTTCCAATGTGGGTGCAGCCTGCACCCTCGGCCAGATATTGCCTTCCACTTCAACCCTCGCTTCTACACTGTCAAACCCCATGTCATCTGCAACACCCTCCAAGGTGGAGTCTGGCAGAAAGAGGTCCGGTGGCCTGGTGTCACCCTGCAGAGAGGTGCTAGCTTCCTCGTCCTCTTTCTCTTTGAGAACGAAGAGGTGAAGGTGAGTATAAAGTATAAAGGAGACGTATCAAGCAGTCCAGGCCTGGCATCCTACACCATTCCTTCTCTTGTCCAGTTTTCCATGGCCCTGCAATAAACAGCACTGTGGAGAGGGGGCTAAGGCTGCTCTGGGCCCACACAGCAGTAAGAAAGCACTAAGGCCCCTGGGTCTAGAGGGGAGAGGAATCCACCTCATGGTCAGGGCAAGCACTTGGAGGGCTTCTGCTTGGTGCCAGGCACTGTGCTAAACCCTTTATGAGAATGTGCCCATTAAGTCCTCCCCACAAGGTCTGAGGTGGATGCTGTCACAATCCCCTTACAGCTGAGGCAGCAGAAGACGGGGGAGTACTTAATGCACAGACTTTGACCTTCAATATGAGCCTAATAGACAGATAATGAGACCTTCAGAAGGCTCCACAGGACAAGGCTGCTGTAGAGGGAAGTCCTAATACACACAAATTATCCCCAACTTCCTGAGCCTTGGTTTCCTTCCTATAGATAGGAGAAGGAAGAGGAGGAGAAAGATAACAGCAGTGATAATGGTGATGGTGGTGGTGGTTGCCGTGAACCGCATGGCAACCATTGCTGTATGACAAAGTTCCAGCATTTCAACATTGTAGACAATTCTCCAGCACCTTTTGACTTTCATTTTTATGATTCTCACTACGTGTTATGGAAGTTCCCTTATGTCTTTTCCTTTGGGAAATTCCATATGTGCTTTGAAGGATGAAAATGTGTAAAACAGCAGCCTCTTTAAACAAAATAATTCCTAGGAAAAACTTCCCTCCACCGTGGAACCATATAGCCGGATGACTCTGCACATAGGAATCCTGTTGTGCCCTCGTGATTGCACCAAGAACAGGAAAGTTAGAGATTTACTAAGGACACCCTTGACGCCAAGGATGAAATGCCTACAATTCAGATCCAGGGCCTGAGGCCATTAAGGGCAAGAGTTCATTTAATAAGTACAGAGAAATCAAAGTGGAATAAGGGGAAAGAGTAAGACATCTTGATCTTCTCTCCCAGGAGCATATGAGGGGAACAGGCCCATATAGTAAGACCAAGACATAAGGGAGGCAATTAGGGGACAGCTCAGCACAAATGCTGCATCCTGCCCCTAGTGATATTACTGTGCACGAGAACAGATCGCAAGATATACAATGAAACCCACTTTAAGAGTTTTATTAAAGAGAAGGGGGAGGTGCACAGGCTTGTTTGAAAGCAAGGTGGTGAGAGAGCGTGGAGTGGGCGTGTCTTCTTTTTTAAAACAGTTTAGCGCATGCGCATAGGGGCTCACATGGACACATCACACAAAGATTACGGTGACCACTCTGCCCGTAGATTACCTAGGGCATAAGGTCCTAGGGTTACTAGACAGTTTGCATAAATGCTGATGGTGCATGCGAGGCTATGGGACCCAGAAATACTAACGCCTGGGGTGACTAAGCATTCTGCCTGAATGCTGATGGACGTGAGACCCAGGATGTAATAGAAATAACAACACCTAGAGGAGTGAAAATTGCTCTTAAATTGTAGTAGAGTGTCTGGGCCCCAGAAAAAGTCCTTTTCCCAAAGTCATGCGTTTGGTTAAAGGCCTCCATTCCTTCAGGGACTTGAGGAAAGTTCCTACTTGCTAAAAGCAGTCATTCTTATCTCTGGCGGGAGCAACTTGCTGGCCCCATTGGTATAAGAGGGCTACTCGTGGAGTTATTGACCCTTTGAGCACAATAGTCATTTAGATACTTGCTGGACTCAATACTTTTGTCTCAGGAAAATGCTGTAACGAAGTTAATGGCTGCTTTTGCCCTTGAATCAGTGAGCCTGAGTTCAATCTTGCCTGTGGCTAAATTAAGTACAAAAGGTGTAACCATTTTCAATAAACTCGATGGCAGCCATCCTGATTCACCCTCATATTTTGTCCATCTCCCCATCCCCGACCCCCACCCCAACCCCAACCCCAACCCCAGGGCTCCATATTTCCTCTTTGCAACATGAACCCTGCCAGAGCAGGTCTCCAGCAGGCAGTGGTAATGATAATGATGACAACTCACATTGGCTAAGAAGGGAGAGCTCTGTCATAGTGCGTGGACAGTGCTCTGGATCAGCTCTGCCACCTACCAGCTCTACAACCTTGGGCAGATTACATAAGTTTATCTGTACAATGCACCTGTCTTGCAGAGTTTGGAAAAAAAAGTAAGTAGAATCTAGGGAGGCATGGGCATGTTAAGGCCTGGGAGAGATTATGCAAACAGTGAACAGTGGGCCGCTCTTCAGCTGGGCTCTGTCTGCTTCTCCAGGTGAGTGTTAATGGACAGCATTTTCTTCACTACCGCTACCGACTCCCACTGTCACGTGTGGACACCCTGGGCATATATGGTGACATTTTGGTGAAGGCTGTTGGATTCTTGAACATCAATGTAAGTTCTCTTGGAGCCAAGACTGGGTCAGTAGTGGCTTCTGACTTCCCCTGATCTGGACAGGTCTGGGGCTCGCTCAGTCACCCCAGACTGAGAGACAGAGGGAGAGCTTACATGCCCCAGATAACCGAGACGAAGTGCACAAGGTGTCAGAAATTTACAGGGTGGGAAGAAGAGAAGGTGACTTCAGTAAGGAAGCCCTGGAGCCATAGACAAGAATCTTTCCTATCGGTGGAATCTGCTTGTCACTGAGGGGTCAAAGGATTCGGCACATCAGGGTCCATACAAGCTGCAGTTTGAAAGATAGACCCTATATACCCAATTAACTTATTCAAAATACAGCTAAATGTGTGGCTCAGTGGTAGAGCACTGCCCTGGTAAACAGAAGGCCCTAGGTTCAAACCCTAGAGCTGCCAAAAACAGCCCTGGGTTGATTCAGTAAACCTGAGGTGGGGCCAGGAATAGAAATGCTCAACACACCAGCTCTAAAAGGCATGAGACGCAAACAGGGGCTTACAGTTGTCCCAAAGGCTTGTGGCTCTTTTTTTCTTTCTTAACAGCCATTTGTGGAAGGTAGCAGAGAGTATCCAGTTGGATATGTGAGTTTCTTTCTTCTTTTTTTATTACATTTATTTATACACGATGTGTCCATGTGTGTATTATGAGGAAACCATGTATGTGTGGAGGTCAGAGGACAATTTGTAGGAGTTTCCTTTCCCCACATGTGTTCAGGGAAGGAAGTCAGTTGTCAGGCTTGATGGCTCCCCAGCACAGATATCTGAGTCTTTGGGGAGCAAGGCTGGACAATCGTGCTTAGATGCCAGCTGGCCTCTGTCCTTCCTGCACATGGTCGCACAAGGCCCAATTGACCCTTCCCTCACTGCTGTGGACACTGGCAACATGCCTGGCTCCCTTAAGTCCCTGGAAAGCCCGGATTTGCTTCTCCTCTCCTATCTCCAAGGTATCTAGCTACCTGCAGAGGCCCATGATGCCCATTGAAAGATACTTTCTATGGAGTTTTAGCTCCTCAGACCAACCCTGCAAGATGACTGAGCTTGGCTTCACAGGACAAAAGAGGGAGATGAAAGCCGTGACCTTGCTGGAGATGTGGGATGGCAGCTCCACCCTCCTTCCACCTCTTCCGCACCACTCAGAGATGGGGGTATCTTAAGATTCAAAGGATCCCCCACTGGGAGCCCAATCACTCACCTGCTTCTAGGAGAGGCACAAACTCTGTGTCCCCTAATGCAAGCAAAGTAGGAAGACCTGTTTGCCCAGACAAATGCTAACAGCCTCCTCTCCCTCTTTCTCTCCTTCAGCCCTTCCTGCTATATAGCCCCAGACTGGTAAGTGGCCCTGTTCTAGGTCTCTCCTAGAGTGTAGTCCCATTTCAGCTCCCTGACTTCCCAGACTCCCTTTTTCTGTGGAACACCACATCAGTGGGAGGGTGAAGCAGCTCTAGGCTGAACTCCAGGTTCATCTTAGCCTCTCACTTACTCTACAAACGAGTATTTAATGCTTCCCTGTGACTGGCTCAGTGCCAAGGCTAGGGGGGTCCATCCAGTCCCAGACCTCCAGTTGCTCATAGGTGACAGAGTGACAAACTACCGCATGCCTGCTGTATACAGTTCAGAGCACACCTGTAGAAGGCACCAGGACACAGCACAACCTAGAGGGGCCCGAGGAAGCTCTCAGCAGGTCTACAGCAGGTGCCTAAGTCTCCTAGCTGCAAGCCTAGAGAGAAACTCACCTACCCTGGTGTCCCTGGGTCCCTGAGGGTAGCCTGCTGGTGAGGGACCCTGACACCCCTATGATCACCATCTCAGTCATTTTCCATCTCTGTCAGGAGGTGCCCTGTTCACGCACTCTTCCTCGGGGTCTCTGGCCTGGGCAGGTCATCGTAGTTCGAGGACTGGTCTTGCAAGAGCCGAAAGAGTAAGTATTTAATTTCTAAAAAAGGGAGGGAGGGAGGGAGGGAAGGAAGGAAGGAAGGAAGGAAGGAAGGAAGGA
>LOEQ01008666.1:16919-46036 GCA_001685075.1 Bramus lutescens
TCCCACAGGGCAAGGAACCCTGACTGGTCTCTGGATTGGAGAGTGAGGGGGAGGGGAAGTGGGGGGTGAATGGGAGGGAAATGGGAGGGGGAGAGGAGGTGGAAATTTTTAATAAAAAATAAAAAAGGAAAAAAAAAAGAATTCTTCACTTATGTCCTAAGTGTCAATTATATTTCAATATAATAATTGAATGGTGTCCAGAAAACTTTCTTGGGCACTAACGCTACAATGAAACCACTGAGTGAAAAAGAGAAGACAAAGCTTTCTAAGGAAAGGTAAGCTGAGTTCAATTTAGGAATATTAACCAAAGCATGCTGAGTGTAAATATTCTGAAGACTTTCTAAAGTCCCTTTCTTTTGGAGATTTTCATAAGTCAGTCTTACTATACATGTTTTGAGGATGTTCATTTTCTTATCATTCTATGGAAAATGGATGTTATCAGATTGACATCTCAACAAACAGATTAAATGTATCCTTGATGATAGAGATTTCCTTCATAGTAGTTAGAGCCAGTGATAGACTATACAAAATGAGAAACAGAGTGCCTAATAGACATGTGGTAGCCCCGATTTTCTTGTGGTTAGGTCACGAGGACATGGCTGCTACTGGCAGTTTCACTGAGAAAGAGGAGGCAGAGAAACCTTGAATTTATGCACAAAATAGCCTCAACAATAGATTCCAGTCATGTCGGTAAACTCTCTTTTTAAAATGGATAATCTGCAAAATTTCCATTTGTAACAGAATAGGACAGAACAGCAGGACAATAAGTAAAAAATGTTAGAAGGACATAAAACAACTCAAACTCAAATTGTACAAATCTTTGATTTGAAGGCTGAGATGCATCTACTGGAGAATATCCTGAACTATTGATTGGCTGATGCCTCCACCTGAAACGAGCTCTCTCACTTTGTGCTTAGTTACCACTTTTATTTGAAACCGTGCCATATCACTTTGAATTTTGTCCAAATGATCAATACACTCTCCTTTGTGACTTCAACACCTGGCTCACTTGTATCCTATCTCCATGTTTAATCATTTATAGCTCCTTATTGAGAGTGTCAGCCATTCAATGAACACCCAAGCCCATTATTCTTATCACCAAATCCTATCATTTTCTGGGCAACCGATATTCAACTTTACATCACTCTGCTTCCCTCATAAAATTACTACATTTATCATGACATCCAATTGTACAATTCATGTGCCAAGGCCCTAAACAGGTATGTTCTGTTTACAATTACTTCAAAAAATTATATTTTATTGTTTCTTTTAACACTTGCAATTAAATCCCTTTTTATATATCCTTTCATTTTTTCATTTCTTTAAATTTCTTTTGACATATTTGAATATTTTTGATCATGAAGAATATAATTTTACTATATTTTAACATGTCAGTATTTTATTCATTTCCATGTAGTTTTTCTAACTAAACTATTTTACAAAAGGGAAATATTATCAATCATTTTACATTCACAAAGCTCTCATCTCTATAGACCATCACACATCTTGTTCTTTCACCTTACCTCTTGGTGTCTTTTCACATACTCTCATCTGGTCTTGTATGAATTTGTGGTGTCACCATATTTATGTTAACATCAGTACTTTTATCCTTCAAGACATATATGCATATATATATAATTTTATGAACTCATTTACTTTTTGAGACTCATAAGTTACTTCTTAATGCACTAAAAACTAAACAAACTATTATGTGCATGTCTGGTTTTGTGTTAGTTCCATTTTTGTAATACGGTTCAATGATACATCTTAAGATCTGCAATGGTAATCCTTTCAGCATGGGTCTTTTAGAGGAGACTTCTCAATGGAACAGATGGAGACCATTACAGAAAAGCACAATGAATCAAAATACAGAGTTGTAGGGTCCAGTCACAGTGGATAGATCTACAAAACATTTAAGGCTCAGGAAGCATTGTGAAAGAGGAGAAGGAATGGTTTTAAGAACCAGAGAACCAGGGAGCTTACATTGACATTGTGTCTCTTTGTAAGGTATAAAGGTACTTCCATAAAGTTTCAACAACACAATTGTCCAAACATGAACTGAACAGGGATAATGCCAATGAGCAGGCCAAAGTAAGCACCAAAAGCCCACAAGGTTTCAAACCTCCACAAATAACTTAAGGCACCCAAGAATGAGACAAAATATTCCCCATAAAGGGCATAATATTGGTTATCTAACACCAAGTTGTCAGCCCTGAAAACATACATAAACTAGCATCATATAGACCTAACAGGATATATTTACAAATATATTAGTACATACACATGCATACATGTGCATATGCAAATTTAATGACAACCAAAGAAGAAAGAGGCCATGAATTTGAAAGATAGTAAAAAGGAGTATAAAGGAGTATTTAGAGGAAGAAACGATGTAATTATATTTTGTATTATATTGTATATAATCTCAAAGATAAAATAAAATAAAAACTTAAAAAGAAGCCAACATCAAAATTAAACAAAACAATAACTGTGCTTCCTGAGTGCATTGTATTACCTGATGGTCTATTCATTCTGATGTCACGCTACACAATAACATATTGTGATTGCATTCGGTGCTCTGTTACACTTTATACCTAACTTTGATTCTTTGAATGGGATGGTTCAATTGAAATCACTTTCACTCTGCTCAGCTTCATCCACCTAATACCAGGTCACCATGAGTAGTTTTCCTCACACCTATGTCCAAGCAAAGCTTATCTTATATCATGGTAGATTTACTTGTCTTCTACATCTGTGTTCTTTCCCCTCCTCATTTTTATTGAAAATAAATATTTTTTTTCATACAATATTGTCTGATCATGGTCTCTCCTCTCCAAACTCTTCCAGTTGCCCAATCACCAAATTCTATATTCTCTCTTTCTTCCCACCCCCCAAAATACTGAAAAGCAAAACAGCAAACTATAAAGGCAACAGAAAAGAAAAACACCCTTCAGTTTCTTAGATACTTTATGCATTTTATATTTATTTATTAGCTTTCTGTTTTTAGTGAGTCACTAATTAGTTGTAAAGTGCAGGTTAACCATGAACTAAATATTCCCCTACCTTAATGAGCTGACTACTAGGATTGTAGATATGCAGCATCATATCCTGTGTAAGTGTTAAATTTTATAACCCCAATTTAATAGCAACTTTGAAACATGTATTTAACAAATAGAAAAATACTAATGGAAAATGTTGAGAAAAGTATTCTCTGAGCATTTTCCTGTTTTGTAAGTTTGCATGTGACAAGTGCAAACTGTGCTAATATAAAAACACTTATGTGCAAACATATAGTGTGTTCTGGTTTAGCATCATCCCAGTTGTTAAAAGAAGACTTTTTCCAAACATTTGGAAGGCAGAGGCAAACAGCTTCCTGAGTTCCAGGTCAGACTGGTCTACAAAGTGAGCACCAGGATAGCCAGAGAAGTTCTGTCTTGAAAATTAATAAGTGAATAAAAAAATAAATTTCTCAGATAACCTGAAAATAAATTAAGTCAAACTGCATATCAGTAAATCTTTCAGAAACTAGAAAGTGATTTACCACATAAATTCCCAAGAATTATAAATTTCAGTTCTTTTATTCATATATTTTTATTCAAAAATATTTAATTAATATAATTGATAATTTATAATAATGGGTTTCATTCTGACCTTTTCTATACATACAAATAATATATTTTTATTATACCCATACTTTTACCTTTCTTGTCCCATCCCCAGTAGTCCCCTCTTTATTTTATTTTTTAAATAATCTTGCTTTTATTTTACATACTAATCCCAGTTTCCTCTCCCTCCCCTCCTCCTGCTGCCCCCACCAACCCCTCTCCCACAGTTCCCAATCCATTCTTCAGAGAGGGTGAAGACTCCAATGGGGAGTCAATAGTCTTTCAGATAACTTGAGGCAGGTCCAAGACCCTCCTCCCTTTATGTAGGCTGAAGAAGGTATCCCTCCATAAGTATTAGGCTCCAAAAACCAGTTCATGCATTAGGGATAAATACTGGTTCCCTCCTCTTCTTGTATCTTTCTGTATTTTCATGTCCCATTTTTTGTGGACGGAGGAGAAAAGCTAATGAGTTTATTTTTGGTTGTTTTTAGGAACATGGGTCAGATTTTCTTTATCCCTCACCCTCAACCACTACCTGAATATAAATTCTTAGAGTAGCATCCTGTCCCATAGGTCCCTCTTCTTCCCATGGCATGATATTGGTAGTCTAAATCTCTGTAATTATATAAAACATGATCAGAGCTGTTGTGGGTTCTAGAGTGCACAGAGAAGCCACGGCCAGAAGTTAGTGTTCCACCTCATTTTCTGGGTTGAATGGATTTCCAATACCATGCATGAATTACTTCCTGAGGAGCTGGTATCAATTTCAAGGACAAAGAGTTTTTAAGCCCTTAAGGAGACGTCTTACTAGCTCATTGTTGTAGACACATTCTAGAGGAATTTAAGATTATTGATGACAGTTCTGGCCCAGTAAAAGGACTTTTGACACTTTGATGACTAGTCAAGATGGAGGAAGCTTCCAGATCCAGAGCAACTTGATTTCTCTAAGCACTGTGACTGAAGGATGTGGTTTCCACAACACTAGGGTTCACCATCTACTTTTGATAAACAACAATTGTTATATCCAAAACCTCAAGGATTTCTCTGAACAACAACAACAAAAAGATAGACCCGTTCTGACACTGGGGCTTTTGTTCAATTAGCTGGCCTCTGAACTTCATTCCCCACCCCACCCACTACAAAACCTTTGGTTAAACGTTTTAGCTTGATTTTATATTTTGCTTAACTTTTCAAGATAAAAATTTCATTTTGCTTTTATTCATATCCATGGCCTACCTCTCTGGAGTAAATGGTTCTAGTGGGCAAAAGTCAAAAACACAGTTTTATGGTACCCAAACTCAATTGCTTGTTTCACTGAAAATATCTCTATGTGTCACACATTGTGCTGATGTAGGAATGTAGAAATAATGAATCTCTCATTGTAGCCATTCATTTCTCATTCCAAGTTGTCAGGAGGCTTCTGTGGTTAAGTATTCTGATAGCTATGGATTTGAGTAAGAATAGAGAAGGGTATATGGGAGACTTTGGAGGGAGGAAATCAAAGGATAAAATGAATTATATTAAATTTTAAAAACGAAATTGAAAAAATATTTCTGAAGGGATAGGTATTAGAACACCATGGAGAATGACTTGGCAGCCTGACACATGTGGAGCTTGGTTTTTTGTTTGTTTGTTTGTTTTTTCCTCATTTGTATAAAATATGAACCAAGTCTAAAGATGTAAGTAAAATTATATAAGTTAATTAAAAGCACTATACATATATGACCAAAGGACTGTAAGGAATTACCATATACTGCTAGGCTTTATAATAAGGACAGGTTAAACACTCAAGAACAAGTCCTTGTTGTGAGAAAGAAGAAACACACACTGAGTAGCTAAGAAACGAGTTTGCGTTTAACTAGAAAAAACAGCAAGGGGAGTCTTAACTTGAAAATTAAAATCAAATTTCTATAAACACCTTTAGAAACACTGAGAAGATTCTACAAGAGGAGTGGGCTGTTATTACTAATCATGAAGATCCTTTCAGATATTCCTCAGGTGGGAGGGCTTGGGAAGGTTCCTAGTAATGACAATGTGGCTTAAGTGTTTTCCTTTTCTGAGATGCTAAATTATACAAAATCTATTTCTTTTATCTTTTAAAATGCTTAATATTCTTCTTGAAAGATTTGTGTCATCTCATTGTGTTCTTTGAGGGAACTAAACAGTTATTTACAGAAGACAGAAACTTATTAGAAATGTGTCATGTTATATTTTTTCCTGGGTTAACTATTTATGTAGTCAGATTGACTATTTATTGTAAGCAGGTTTGCAAATATTAGGTGAATGCATTTTATTTGATAAGAAAGAATTAAGATATTAAGCTTTACTATTTGTAGAGGTCATTGGATTTCTCAGTGGGTTTTATTTGAGAAAAATTCATAAATATGTTTACATACTGCCACTTTCAAATGTCTAATAAAAATATGAAAATAGTATTTGTTTTTAAACATTATTACTTTTCATCTCTAGAGTTTGACAAAAATTCTTGCTTACTTTCTCAATTCCTTATGGTTAACGTAAATAGCACATGGAGTTTTAGACAGATGTGCTGTCATAAATATCCAGATTATAAATATCAAAATTATGATTATAAGTATAGAAAAAGATTTATTTTTATTTTAACTAATTATCACATCTATGGAATATATTGCATATAATGTTCAACTATAAAAATGGAACAGCATAGATTAGCCCAAACTATAAATAATCTGGAGGATTTTGTTGACAAAAACAGCATTTTAATTTTATGTCACGTAAACAAAAACTCAAAATAGGTTGTATTTTAATTTTAGATGTGAATTTCTAAGTTCAGAAGTATGTGAGTTTATGGAGGAGCAAAGATTGAGTCTATAGGTAATGAATATGCTGTAGTACCCATACTGTTTGATTTTATTAAAAACATTCATATTTTCTTATTTTCAATCACAATTTCTTCATAGACACTTAACAAAATTCACTTTTTGTGAAAACCCTAAGTGTGTACAGTACAGTTATTAATGACAGAGTTGTGTTGAGAGTGTAATTTATTTTATCAGATAAAATTTCAATTGTACATTTCTCATAAAAGTTGAATTGTGGTATTAACTAATTAAATCTAATGATAAAAACATATAAATTATAGTCCTTTCCACTGACAACAGTGATTATTTATGAATGAAGTTACATTAATTTCTTCTTTGTTTATTGGAATAAAACTACCACATGGGTACTAGTTCTATGAAATATTCTACTGATGGCGCTTTGAGCTAACTAAAGACAAAGCAGATGCAGTTATAGTCTATGTCTACAGAGGAAGCAAAAGAATTCATGTTAGAGTTAGGAGATGTGCGACTATGTCATTCCTAATAGTTTCTGAACATATTTGGCCTCAGTTGTAATACAAAGTATTAGATATCAGTGGCGTTTCCCAGGATATCTATTCTCGGTGTATCACTTGAAAATTCATCAAATGGACTAAAAAAGCTTCCTCGACAGTGGTAACCATTCATGGTAGCACACACAAATGATAAAGAATTAAATAAATATAAGGGGAGATGCTCTCCAAAGGAAGTGGAACTTGGGAAGCTTGGGCAGGCTAACAGAATGTTGAGCGTATGTGAAAGTACTCTAGACATTAAGGGAAATTAGAAATAGTAGCAACAGTGAGAAGCAAAATGAAGTGAATGATATTCATCCATAGCAGTCCAGTAGGTCAACAGCCGGAGTGACTTGCTTGTGGCAGAGTGGACTCGAAGCGCATTTGGCATTGAGACGAAGCGAGCCCTCTAAACTGCAGCGAAATGGATTGGAGTTGGAAAATCAAGAGCAGTCATGCATTTCTAGTAAACAGATGTGCAGTTCTTTCCAAAATTAAAGAGTGGCAACCCAAAGTTTTAGTGAAGCATTATTTTTATTTCTTTAAAAAATATCAAATTAATTATATTAAAACATTTCTGAGTTACAAACAGATTTTTCTAATAGATAGGTAAAGAAGAGATATTAATATTTCCCAAGTTTTATATTAATTTACTGATGTTATACTAGCTCTGGCCATATAAAAGTGTGTATTTGGAGAGGACAAAATACAAACCATTTGAAATATATCAAAATTATTATTTTGAATGTGTCTGCATGTGGAGTATGTAGTAGGCTACTGAATTAATTACTCTAATTGATACAAATTTATAACTGTTATAGACATAATTTACAAACGTTAAATTGACGGACAGTTAAGATTTTGTAGATGTTGCAATCAACGGCGAACTAAATTGATCCCCTTTCCTATTTCTTGAGCATTATCCTTTCACATTTCCTTTCCTCCTTCATTTATTATTGTTGAAATTCCAGTTAAAATTTAAGCCTAAAGTTGAGTTTAGAAAATGCAGACCTTTCTACTTAGTTAAACAACTGAGTTTAGTGTAAAGCACTAAGTATCTAATCCTGTCTACAAGACTGCTGGGGTAGCTTTGGCACAGTACCATGAGAGGAAGCCCAAGTTTGATACTGTCTGGAACCAGTGGCAGTGCAGCTCAGACACTCAGGATCGAACCAAATGGACTGGAAAAAAAAAATTCTCCTCAATTGTGTCTAGTCCAATCGTCATCAGAGAAGCTTCAATGAGCAACCAATGCAAGCAGATGCAGAGACTCACAGACAAACATTAAATCAAGTTCAGAGAACGCAGCAGAAAGGGACTTGGAAGAATTAAAGGAGCCAGAGGAGTCAGGGACACCTCAAGAACACGGAATACAGAACGAACTTAGCAGTGAACCGACATACAGAGACTGCGTGAGTCTGAGCTGAGTCCTTCACGTATAAGCTATGGTGGTGTACCTTGGTGCTCTTGTGGGACTCCTAACAGTGAGAATACAGAGTGTTTCTGATTCCTTTGCCAGTGCTTGGGATCCTAATCTTCCGAAAGTTATGTGACACCCATCCTTGATATGGAGGTTGTGACTAGCTGTAACTTGCTATGCTGGGCTTAATTGATATCCCTGGGATATCATAAACATAAACTTTTCTGGAGGGAAAAGGAGAAGAGAACCTGGGAAAATGGAGAGGAGAGGAGGAGGGACTCTGGGAGGTGGAGGGAAGGTTAAATATGATCAGAATATAATACATGAAATAATAAAATAAAATAACCCATTGTGCTAAAAGTTATCTGAAGTATGTCCCTCTAGTATGATTCTGGTGTGCAAAAAGATACTGTTGCCACCACAGCTACCAAGAATTCCTTTCAACGCCCAGAAACCTGGAAACTAACAACCGGAAAACCAATTGTAGTTATTAATGCTTTCTTATGAGTCCTGATCTGTCTTTGACAAAGTCAGAGATGTTCCCCAACCTTCAGTTAGAGATGGTATCTGCCTTCTACACTTCATGTATTTTCAATAACTTTAGACACCTGACTTGCATCCAGATTCTGTCTCTAAGTAGGGAGCTGTTTTTCAAGTCTCAGTATTTGTAAGGTGAAGCTGGGTTTGAAATTCAGCACAGGAAATCAGATATTAAGAGTGCACTAGTTACTATACTAGTTATACAAGTTTATGTGGTCCTTCCAACTGCCCCTCTTCCTTTCTTCTCAAGTACCTCCTCTCATCACATCTGTTTCTATACCCCTGTCCTTGACCCTATCCTGCCAAGTCTCATCTATATCATTATGTGAGTACACTGGCCAAATTTGTTTTCATGACATATTTACTGCATCATTAACTCAACTTCTGTCACTCTTTTCTGTAATTAGGAAAGGGATATAATGAACTGTACAAAATTGTAAATTATGCACTAATTTTATATGAACTTAAATAAAACTATTATTTATTTCTTTTAGTATATTGTTTAAAATTAGTGTCACTTTATAAATAAAATATGTTCATAGTTAAATCACATAATTGAATTTCTAGTGTAATATAAGAGAGCATATAAAGAGATATTGAACTTTATACTTATTCTTATAATTTTTATCATTATTTACTAATTTTTTGCTATTTCTGTCAGTAAATACCAATGTATATCATAATGAATTTTTAAGACATTTTCTGAAAGACATATCATTAAGTCTAATGGATTTAAGTCTATGCATTACCAATTGTTATCTAATTTTATTATGCCCCTTCATTTTTCCAGTCTCCAATCTACTTCCATTGCATATATAAACACTTTAAGATGTACATATATTTAGAATAAAAAAATAAGAAAAAACATTTTGTAACTTTTTCTCAGTAAGACTTATACTGCTGAATGAGATCAAGTTGTATTCGTTGTCATGCAAGAAACAATTTTATTTTTCTTTGTCAATGAATAAAATTCCATTTGCAAACTTAACTTGCCTTCATCTAATTCTCTTTTGGTAGCATCTTTGATAGGTTTCATGAAGTGGATATTGTGAATAGTGCTACAGTAATATAGATATATTTATATTGGTTCATATAATAGAACTATTTTTAGGTTTTGGTTAAATACTCCATTCTGATTTTCAGTATGACTACACTAATCTACATTTCTACCATCAATATAAACGGGTATTGTTTGTCTACTAACCTATTAATGTTTTTTGTTGATTTGATTTGTTAAAGCTTTCTGTCCGAGGAAAGATGAATTCCAAAGCTTTAATTTAACTTCTCTAATGACTATAGATATTTACTGCCCATTTACAATTCCATCTTTTATGGGGTTTTAATTTCATTAGACTGTTGGGATGCTTTCTTCCAACTTTTAAAATTATATATTTATTATATATAATAATTCTTTGCCAAATATACAGCTGGCAAAATGTTTCTCCAATGCCATAAGTCATTTTTCCATTCGGTTGTTTTCTTTGTTACTCAGAGGAGGCTTTTAAATCTTTTTGGATCCATCTGGTCCCTCCTTGGTTGTATATCTTGCACTATAGGGATTTCTTCGGAATGCACTACATGTACCTGTGTCTTGAAGTATTTTCCTTTGTTTTCCTCTAATAGGTTTAGAATATCAGATCTCAGGTAATCTGTTTTACTCATTTGAAGTGATAATCATAGAGGATGAAAGGAGGTGATCTTATTTCAGTTTTCTACATTTGGATAGGCAGCCTTCCCGCACCGTTTGTCAAAGTGACTACATTTTCTCCAACGTAGGTTTTTGGTAACTTTTTCAAAAATTATATGACGGTACCTGCATGTATTGTATTTCTAGGTTATTTCATGCTATTCATCTACATGCCTGTTTTGTGTTAGTAACATTCTGTTTCTGAGCTATGCTTCTGGAATATAATTTGAAATCAGGTATGTTGCCACCTTTCTTTATCTTTATTTAGGGCTGCATTGGGCATTTTGTCTTTTGTGCTCCCTCATAAACTGTCTTTCCTGGTCTAATTCTATGCAGAATGTCAGTGGAATTTTGATGAGAATTGCATTGAATCTATAGAGCATTTTAGTTAAAATAGGGTTTTAATAACTTTTTTTTCTGACCTTTGAGCATAGAGGCACCTTCCCATCTTCTTGCATCTTCCTCAATTTCATATTCAGTCTTTGAAATTTTTAATTGCAAATATTATTTACTTTCTTGGTTAGCTTAATTCCAAGGTACTATTTTTGAAGCTGGTGTAGTGGCAATGTATTCCTGTTTTCTCTCATTATGAATATTCTTGTTTCATAAGAAGGTTACTGATATTTGCACTTCAAAAATGTACTAAATGCATATCCTATAAATAAAAAGTTATATATATATATTACTTCTAAGAGTTATTTGTGGAGTATTTGGGTTATCCTATGTTTAAGAACATGTTACTTGTAAATAGGAATGATTTGACTTTTTTTTATCTGGATAATCTTCTCTTTCCATAGCTTAAGCTATCTTTATGCAAGTACCTGTGGTATCATCTTGAGAATGTTTGCTTCACTGCACCTCATTTTGGCTCAAAAGGAGTGTCTACATAATGCTATAGCTCTTCTAATGCTTTATTTTCATGTACCTAATATTATAGACTTAATTTCCATCTATTTTTCAGGAGCATATTATATTTTATAATGGTTGTTAAAAAATAAATAGTCAGAAACTATTTGCACTCTACAACAATATTATATATACTGTATGTTATTCCAGAAGAACTTTGTACTTTAATTAGCAAATATCTTCCCATTGTAGAGTAAATTATTTAACTTGACTTCCAAAAATAAACCAAGATGAGCTATATTCTAATTGTCTAATAATATTTTTCTTACTTTTAGAAATGGAGTTTGATTGAGTTGTTTACTATAATATTACTTAGCTTTTTGCTATCTGGATCTCTCTAATAAAAATTTTATTCATGAAAACGTGTTTGATAAGATAATATATGTCAGAATCTCTGCTATCCCCTCTAGAAGTTTTTTTTTTCCTCTCTCTACACAAAGCACATCCTCTGATTACAATCTGTGAAGCTCTGTAGTCCCTTAGTTCATGATGCTGGACCCAAGAGTCTGATCTTGTATTTACTGCATAAACAACAACTTAATTAAGTGTTGCTCTAGAAATATCACTAGAGTTTTGTTTCTGGCATTGTACTCAGGCATGGATCACATTGTTTTGACACATGCATTGGGAGATTTGCTTTGAAGTTAGTCATGTTTGGGGAACACCACTAGTAAAAACAAAAGGAAACAATAATTCTTTTTGTATGTCAAGGAAAAAAATCTCAAAATCAAGAAATATGTATATACACATAATAAGGAGTAAAGCTTTCTTTTGAGACTACTTTGCATGATCCTATATATTATGAAATATTATTTTAAGATGTTCTATATTTACTTATGCTTGGAACATTTGTTTAATAATTCAAAGATGTGTTACATTTTTTTAATGTTGTATTTGTTTAACTATGTAAAGCTGTGCTTTTTTGCCTATCTAAAACACCTGATTACTCTGATAAAGAGCTGAACAACCAATAGCTAGGAAAGAAAGAGGAATAGACAGGGCTTCCAGGTGGAGAAAATAAGTAGGAGGAGAAATCTAGGCTTGAGAAAAGAGAAGAGGGAGGAATGAGAAAAAGAGAAGAGGAGGACTCTGGTGGCTACCCACACAGCCAGCTATTGTGGAATATTATATCAAGATGCATAACATTTATGTGGGTTTCCTCTCTCTCCCCCTTCCCTTTTCTTCCATAACCCACTAAATAAACTCAAAAAATTATATGGGCATTTACAAGTAAGAATAAGTCACTCTGTGTGTATTTATTAATTTATTTCTTTGTTTTGCATTCTTCATTTATGCATTTATGCAGTGGAGCATTTGTTTAATGATGCAAAAATGTGTTACTTTCTTTGAAGCTGCATTTGTTTAACTCTATGAAGCTGAGTTACTTTGCCTGTGTAAAGCACCTGATTAGTCTAATAAAGTGTCAAGGATGGAAAAGGATAGGTGGGGCTGGAAGGCAGAGAAAATAAGTGGGAGAAATCTGGGAAGAGAGTCTAAAGGAAAGAGAAAATGAGGAGAGGAAGGCACAAGGGTTGGGCCACCCATCTAGACAGCCAGTCAAGGAGTAAGAAGAAAGGTACCTAAAAATTAAGAAAGATATATCTGAAAGACATAAGATAGACACATTACTTTAAGTTAAGAAAAGATGGCAAGAAACATGCCAAACTAAGGTTGTGCATTTATGAATAAGAATAAGTCACAATGTGTGTCTTTATTTGGTACCATCGCGGTGGACCACCCAAAAGAGCAAAGAACAAAGAGTAAAAGAATGAAGATTAAAAAACAACCAAAAAGAGCCAACTGTGGGTTAAGAAGGAAATAAAGACATATAGAATAAAAAATAAAGATTCATAGATAAAAAAGGGGAGAAATGTAGCTAAAGAGAAATGAAGAATTTAAGTTAGAAGAGCTGGCTTGAACCAAGTCAACCTAAGGCTGGGCATGCATCTGTAAGAATAAGTTTCTGTGTATTTATTTGGAAGCTGGGTGGTAGCCCCCAAAAGAGTAGGAAAAAAACTACACACCTATATTTTTCCAATCCAATTTAATGTTTCAAAAATTAGCTAATTTTTATCTATTTAAATATTCATAACCTGGACTCCAAAACTATTTCCCTTATATATTTCCATATTTATCTTCTAAATACTGTATTTTATATTTTCAGATGAATCTACTATTTAAATTGGTTTGAATTTTTATCTTAAAACAATGTTATAAACAGTGGTTTTTGTTGTGCTGGTTTTTGAACATTAGGAAGGATTATGAACAAATGGATAATGAATAAATAAGTTTTCTGTTTTCACAGTCTTTTTTACAAAGATTAAAACACATTCCACCTTCTTGAAATGTGTTGAAGCTGAGGAGGGTTTAAGTGTATTGACCTCAAAACACTAAAATGCCTATCACTACTAGTATTGACATTATACTAGACCCTTTAAAATTAAATTGTGTATCAAAAATTCAAAACAAATAATGAAAAACAAAGGAAGTAACTAATTGAAAAGGAAGAGTGCTTTCTGTATGGCAGCTTTGATGAGAAATACTATATTACAACATTTTATAGTGTGACTTGTGACTACATGTGGATTGTACAAGGCAAGATATGGGGTATCAGGAGAAAGATGGACATAGCAAAAGGTTTCTTTACAAACATTCAACAACAAAATTTTAATTCAAAATCAACCATAATAAAGAATTCAGACGTTTCTGCTAGAGATTATCTGTGGTGCATCATGTGAATTCACAAGAACCATAGCTCTTGAACACACAGTCTTTGCATCACTCAGTACCTGCAAAGGCTGCCTGAAACAACTTGACCAGGGTTACATCCTAGTGTGTGTTTCTAATTGCAGTGATTTCATGTACATTATAAGTTTTCTGTTTTTAGAGAAACACTAGTTTAACTACAGAAAAAAAAAACACTTAAGAATAGTATTTAATGACATTAGCCATTAATATATAAAAATCAATTTGCTGTGTACTTGGGCTGTACTGCCTTAGAAAGACTGATTCTAAAAGTTGTTATTTGAGTTTCTAAACTGTGCTTCATATTAATATCATTGCATTAGTTTTATTGAGCTCTACATTTTTCTCTGCATTAGTTTTATTTTAGATTTAAGAGAAAATTTCAAGCAAAATTTAAAATAGTCTTAAAAATTCTTTTGACATTGGATACTACAAATATTCCTATGAAGTCATATCAATGTTGACACCCTGACTTCCAAATATCAGGGACAGGGAGATGGTGACTCAGTGCTTAAATCACTTGATGTACAAATATGGAGACTAAACAGATCTCCATAATCCACTTATATGTTAATGGTGGGCATGGAAAATCACAGGTAATTCCAAGAATTAGGAAATAGTGAGAGAACAGCTGGCTAACCCTAATAGCCTATCAGTAAACTGTGAGTTCAATTGAGAGGATTTTCCTCAATGAATCAAGCAGAAAACAATAAAAGAAGATTGCCAACATTAACTTTGAGCACACATATGGTCACAATATGAATATCCGCCTACACATAAAAATATGAATATATGCATATTCATACCCATAAACTCATGCGCAAATGAAGAAAAATCAATATAACGTTCAATTCTGTAAACATTGGAAAGATGTCCTACATCCTTCAATATCAAATATTCAGGTAGGATTTAAATCTCCATGTCAAAACATTTAAGCACATTTTTTTCATTAGTATATGTACTGTCTGGTTTTATACTTATATGACACAAATTAGAGTCATAAAAGTGGGAGGAATCTCAACTGAGAAAATGCCTTCATAAGATCCAATTGCAAGGCATTTTCTTAATTAGTGATCAATGGAGGAAGACCTGGCACATTGTGGTTGTGCCTAACCTAGGTTGGTTGGTGGCCCTGGGTTCTATAAGTAAGTAGGCTGTTCACGACATGTAAACTAACCCAGTAAGCATCATTCCTCCACAAACTCTGCCTCAGCTCCTCATCCAGGATCCTGGCCTGCTTGATTTCTTGTCCTGACTTCCTTTGGTGATGAACAACAATGTGGAAATATAAGCTGAATAAACCCTTTCCTCCCCAACTTGCTTTTTGGCCATGGTGTTTTGTTGCAGCAATAGAAACCTTAACTAAAATGGTATATAAGCTAGCTTTTATTTTTAACAATTGCTAAAATTATATGTACATCAAAGAATTACTTTTAAACAAACTTCTTTATGGTTTTTTACAGTAAATGCTTGATTTGTAGACTTATTTTATAAACCTCAATACAGATTCCCTAGACTGTATAAAATTATTACACTTGAAAATAATTTACTGAGAGGGAAAAGACATTAAAAGCTTGTTGTATAAAGATTTTCTATATGATTTGTTAAGGAAAATGGCAGAGAGGGACGATAGTNAACCTCAATACAGATTCCCTAGACTGTATAAAATTATTTCACTTGAAAATAATTTACTGAGAGGGAAAAGACATTAAAAGCTTGTTCTATAAAGATTTTCTATATGATTTGTTAAGGAAAATGGCAGAGAGGGACGATAGTGTTATAGTTATAAATGGTAAACATTGAAAATTAATTATTGAACTGGAGAGACAATTTATTGTTTAAGAACACTTGCTGAATAATGAGTTCAGGCCCTAAAATCCCTTTATCAAATAAGCATGTTTTGGTTTTATGTGCTTCTATAACCCCATAGCTGTTTTGGGGGTAAGGGCATGCAGAGATAGAAGGATCAGCTTGGGGAATTCATGCTGCCAGCAGAGCCCAAACACTGAAGCTCCAAGCTCAGAGAAGGACCATGGTTAAAAGGAACAACAAAGAGATTGATAAAGGACAACATGCAATACCTTCTCCTGAACCCCAGATGTCTAGAGGCTTTCAAAAATATACATAACATGTGTATACCATCCTCCCCTTAAAAAAAAATAGTTACTTTCAAAAGCTTCTATGCTTCAAAAGAACCATTTTAATGAAGTTGCAGCCTGTTGGAGACCATGCTTTATAAGTATACTACTTATCAGGGTAGGGGCATAAGGATTATAAAAATGAGTAAGGGTTCCCTGCCCTCTCTCAAGCAGGGAGGGCGAGGGAGGAGGAGGTGGCCACACCGGGAGGGGATTGGGAGGAGGGAAGTAAGTGTAAATATTTGAGAGGAAAAATAAAACAAAAAAAATAACCAAAAAATAAGAAAAAATAAGTTAGGAGATCGAAGTTGCTAATGAAAATAATAAAACAGAAAATGTAAGATATTACAGGCAGGAAGTTTCAGTGAATACTAAAATTCACCTGTTTTTACCTTTCCTTACACTTTCATACCCCAATACACCAAGGGTAAGAAGACAAAAGAGTGCTTTAACAGGATACAAAGGGAAACTAGAACAGTTATTTGCTTCAATACTTTGAGATATCAAGTCATTAGCATTCTGTTGTTTAGGCAATGAACCCACCCTAGACCAAGTGTCCTGAAGGCAGACACTCCCTAGGTTCATTCTCCTAATTCAGAAGGAGAAGCAGAAGTGTGCTTGAATTTCCTGACCAATTGAGTAGGGTGAATCTACCTGTACAGGCCATCTTAATGTCAAAGAAACCAAGTAACTGATATAGGACTCCTGTCAGTATGCTGTGAATGTATTTTGTTACCACTGGTTAATAAACAATCTGGTTTGGATCTACGGCAGGGCAAAATAAACAAGGCGGGAATTCCAAGCAGAAATAGAGGAGAAAAGAAGGTGGAGTCAGGGAGATGCCTGTCTGAAGGAGACAGATGCCAGAACTTTACCCGGTAAGCCATAGCCTTTTGGCAATACACACAATAATAGAAATGGGTTAATTTAAGATGCAAAAGTTAGCAAATAAGAATCCTAAGTTAATAGGCCAAGCAGTGTTTCAATTAATATAGTTTCTGTGTGATTATTTTGAGTCTGTGTGACCAGGAATGAACAATCAGCCTCCACTTAACAAGTAACCATATGCTAGGTCAGGTTGTGGTGCCACACTTACTGTCAACAACATTGAACAAGCTAAAACTCTAAACTTCAGACAAGGTAGAAATCAGCTAAAACTTTTTAGCCTCCACAGCAGCCTACAAAATAGGAAAGCTTTATTGGGTATATANCATATATATATATATAACATATATATGTTTGTATAGCAATAAATGTAGATAGATATCTTTTATAAGGACACATCTGTAGATTAAGCACAGAAGTCATGATCACAGGAATATTTGTGCATCTATAAATGTACACACATGTCTTTAAGAAGGACACATCTGTATTTAAGCAAAGAAATTATGATCACAGGAGTATTYGTGTATATCTTGTTCTTTCATACTAAGGGAAATTCTGCTATATGATGATCAACTCCATTTACTGAAATTATATGGATATAACCAAACATTAGCCATCATGATTATGATCAGATTATGTCATATATATATGACAAAGTATTAATATCTAATACTTACTGTTATGTTAACATAAAACACTGCAGTTCTCAAGTGGCGGCAGTGGGCAATGGGTACAAGACCATGGTGGGCCACGAAGGCAACTGGTCCCAGGCAGGGAGCCACGTGGCGGGTGAGAGACAGAGCCATGCATAAAAAGTGGGTATGTATTTATTGGGTTATGTAGGGGAAAGGGAAAGGGAGAAGAGGAGAGAGAGGGGAGGGGAGGGAGAAGTACGGAGAAGGGAAAGAAGCAGAAGCTACCTCTTTGGGAGAGAGACAGAAAGAAAGGGGCTCAGGCTGAAGGAAGATCTGCTTGCCTCAGCAGACAGAGGAGGGAGTAGGTGGGGTTTGCCTCCTAAAGGAACAGGACAGACCATTACACTTAACAAGGAAATTAAAAATCAAAACAAAAAGAAATGAATCATTCCTAAAAATGGGTATAGATTTTCAACTAGAACTCTCAAGACATGAAATACAATCCAAATAGGCAACAAAAGATGTAAATGTGTTCAGCATCATTACCCAATAGGGAAATGGAAATAAAAACAGTTTTGAGATTCAACTCTATCCAAATCTTTGGTTGTTTGTTCTCCTGTTTTCTTGTTGTTGTTGTTGTTGCTTTGTTTTACTTTGCTTTGCTTGGAGACAGGGTTTCTCCATGTAGATCTGGTAGTCGGGGAACTCATTTGATAGTTTGACAGAAATGATGTATTCGAATGTGCCAGAAGGGGAGTGAGGACTGAGGAAAGAAGTACACAAGAGACAAAAGAGAAATTCAGAAGAGCATCCAGTGAATACTATATCCCCTAAAATTTATTTCTCATAACTTGTATATACCCCAAGCAAAGGGGAGGGCAAAAGCCTTTCATATCATGACACAAAAAACAAGCAAGTGTAGTTACTTCCTTAATTCTCAAAGCACCAGTAACCAGGCCTTAAATCAAATATCCAGTTGTCTGGCCATAAGGATCAAGAATAGATTTGAACTCTCTGACCTTAAGTCTAGATGGAAGTAGGTCAAATCTTTGGGTTCACACAGTAAACCATCCTGGCCTTGAACTTGGAAATCTGCCTACTTCTGCCTCTAGAGTGCTAGGATTAAAAGTATTTTGCACTGCCTAGCATTCAATATGAATATTAATGGCTGTCATTAACAAATGAAATAAAAGTAAGTATAAGTATGAAATGGAGAACACTTATTCACCATTGATAGGAGTTCTAACAGGTTCAATCACTATGAAAACCAGTGTGGAGATTCAAATAACAAAACAAAAAACTAGAAAAAAGACTACCATATAAATCAGCTAACCTACTTCTGTAAGTACCTCAAAGTGTAATATTCCATAACAGAAATGCATGCAATCCATGTTTATGTCTGCTGTATTCACAATAGCTAAGGAATAGACTCAGTCTATATTTCCTTACAATGGCTTTATGGAGTTACATTAAGGGAAGATATTAATCTGGTTGTAGGAGGAAATCTAATATCTTAAACTACTCAAAATATATTTGAATTAATCCAATTGGACCTGTCAATCACCTGGATCTGAGATGAAACTTCAGAAAAGCTGATTCTCCTTAAACCAGCATACAGAGATGGAAAGAACAATTATCCACAAAATGAGATAATGTGATTTCCTTACCAGGATATGCACCTCTGGCACAATTGCTTATGGAGGTGCAACAATATGGCTACCTAAGTCTCCTGGATTTCTTTCATTAATTAGAACAGCATAACAATTTTTTAAAACTTTTTTTGATTTTTTTCATATATCTGCCAAAGCCTAGGCATGCTTTTTAGAATGCTTTAGCTTTCTCTTTTTTTATATGAGTTATTTTCTATCTAATTTCTATCATTAGATTGTTTGCAATGTGTTATCTCTCTTTCTTTCATATCCTACCTCCAACAAACTGTCAAGATGTAGAACATTTGTTGAGATCCACAGAATGAATCTGTTCCACCCTAACTAAATGTCAGAGAGTTCAGACCTACTCTTGCTAAATTCATTGTTATATGACAAGATTCTTGACATAAGGTGTAGTTACAGAATGTTCTGCTTAGACAAAGGATATTTTCATCTCGGGTGTGGTTACTAGATGTTTGAAGATGTGTGAAGCTTTTTTGTTCTTTGCATCACAGCAAGGAAGTCTTTAGTCTTCACAGCCTTTTTGGATTAGAGTATATAAGAACTTTGAATAATAAACTTGAGGTGGGTCAGAGTACTCACTGAATGCCCTCCAAACTCTAGCTGTTGTCTCCTGAGTCCACACTCCCTTCCTCTGGAACATATGGACCCTCATCAACAAGCATGCATGTCCAGCGGTTTCGTCTCTTAAACTGTAATTAAATGATCCTTGAGCTTTCTCCTGAGTCATTTTTACATTCTGTAATTAATGAGATTAAGAACCCTGGAAAAAAAAACCTTCAATTTCCCTAGAAACTTACATACCATACGTGCAGGTATGTTTCCCAAAACTGGTGATAACATATGTATTAATTTATGATAACAGGTATATAACTGATGAATAGATTATAAATTTCTATATAAGTTAAAACTTATTTATCTGTAAAGAAAAATAAAATTGAGACATGTATGAATAAAAGGAAATAATTGAAAATCAGTGCACTAGAAAGTGGCCATTGGAAGAGGAAAAGATTAAGAAAGGGATATTAGAATGGACAGGATATGATGTTACAGAGTAGGATTGTTGGAACATGAAAAGGATAAGCACCAAGAGGCTTTAGGGAGAAAGAGACATGAGAATCTGCAAACAGGGACAACTTCAATTAATGGGCTATGAAAAACAAAGAAATAATGGTGTAGAAACTTACAGACATTCAAAAAAATGAAAACTTTTTTTTCTTAAGAAATTGGAAAAAAGATACTAAGCATATCTGGGAAAACTGTTCATAAAAGTTATAGATTACATAACAAAAACTCTAATGACCCATGTGAGAGAATTCCCTACTTGTAAAACCTACACGTTACAATACCAAATGTGAGGGCTAATCTTGGTTCACCTGGAATGAACTACCATCCAGAAATGGAGAGTACACTTGTGATCCAGATCTTGATGCTCAAAGAGAATATGACTTTGGTCAGTATCTTAAGGATGGAAGACACAGGTTTTTGATTTGGAAAGCAAGGTGGGATAACAAAAGCCTTTAATCCAGATATTGAGGTGTGAATGCCCACCTTTATTCTAGACCAAACCTTCTGTTAGAAGCCTATATAACAATGGACAATGGAAGAAGGAAGGGTTCTTTTTTTTTTGCCTGATTGACTCTGCCTAGAAATCAAATCTGTTACCTCACTGGCATTGCAGCCTATTTCTTTGGGATTCCAGCATATAAAGAAGGCCATCTGATATAGAAAGCCTGATGGATCTGAGTGACTACTAGATTGTTGGACTTTCCATTCACAGTTAGTCATTGTTCGATTATTTGGACTTCAGCCTGTAAATCATTCCAATAAATTGTGTATGTGTGTGTATATANATATATATATATATGAGTCAGAGAGCATTCACTCCATGTTCTATGACTCTAGAGAACACTGACTAACTTACCTTCCTAACATATAAAATGTGTCCACAATGACATTATTTTTTACTGCTGAGACATACTTTGCAGGCAATTGGATGGATCTAGAAAAAAAATATTGATTGAGGTAACCCAGACCCAGAAAGACAAATACAATATGTACTCAGTCATAAGTGGCTTCTATAAAGCAAAGTAAAAACCAACCTACAGATTACCAGATTACAACTCCAGACAACCTAGACAACAAAAGGAGCCTGAAGAGAGAAATACATGGATCTACACAGAAAGGAGAAAAAGACAGGGTCTCCTGAGTAAATTGGTAATGTGGATGTCACAGAGGAGGGTAGAAGGGTCAGGAGACAAAGAGAGAGGAGCAGAGAAATATGTATAGATCAAGAAAAACAATTAAGAAAGAAAAAAATGTGTTCATTAGTGGCATGTCAGTTTAGTGGTAAACTACTTCAGGCAAAAGTTTCCTGCCCTGACTGCCTGTTCCCAAATATCCAGCAGCTGTTTCCCAAATATAATTATGAATACTTACAATTATTTATAATTTATAAACATAAATTACATTTATATTCATTTATTAATGGAGAATAGTAGTAGCAGAATATTGTGTGTATACAAAAATTTGTCTTATCCCTGTGGTGGTGGTGCATACCCTTAATCCCAGAACATATGAGCAGAGGCAGGTATATCTCTGTAAGTTTGCTGCCAATCTGGTGGTCTACAAAGTGAATCCCAGGACAGGCTCCAAAGCTACACAGAGAAAGCAAAAGCCTGTATTGAAACCCCCCCTAAAAAAAAGAAAGAAAGAAAATTGTATGAGAACTAACTCAATCTTAAAGAAAGCTATATATTTATAATACCTGCACTGTGTAAAAATAAGAGATTAAGAAGCTATTATTCTCTAGACTTTCTAGGCTGCTTCCCTCGGAAAAGGTCACTGAAACATAAAAAGAAATATTTCCATGATAAAATGCCTTGCATCAATGACATAATGTTTTATTAGCTGTTCAGGAAGCTAAATAATTTTTCAAAATCAAAATTACAAAGCAATCTCTTGATGGTTTAACTATTATTTTATTAATAGTAATAGGGATATTAATATTAATTTGTCTTAATGATTAATAGAATCAAATCTTTAATTTTTAAAATGGCATTTAAACTAATATGCTACTCTGTGACTTAAAATGCCACGAATTAAAAGATATAACTGAACTAGACAAAAACTTGGAATAAGATTATAACACACGTAAAAATACACCTGAAATAAATCAATTAAAACTATCCTATTTCTCAATGTGAAAGAAACATAAAAAGGCAAGTCACAGAAATATAGTCAGATTGACATGAGTTGATGAATTCTCATGACATTAACATACAAAATAACCCCAAAATTGTAAAGATTAAAACATTATGGATATGTTTTAATATGTATAGTTTGTGTTATCTGAAGAGCTTCATACAAAAATATCCTTTCTTTCTGGATCTAAAGGATTAAGCCTTCTTCCAAGGGGGGCTTTTACACCTGCTCTTTCATTGCTTAAAAAGTGGCATCTTGTACATAGTTAGTCCAGGTATCAGGAAATAGAACAATGTTTAGAAACTGTTCTGAAACAGTTTATGACTTAACTAATCTTGTCCATACCTATTTCGTTATACGTTGTTTTGTTGGATGAAATTTGTCACAGAAGAATGTGGATTTTATTTTAATCATTTCTTATTGCTTACTTTAACCTGCTTGGAGCTGCTTGAGTGGCTGACATGTCCAAGTGGCTCCCCTCCTGTTGTTCTCAGAAGCATTTAGCTACTCAGATTATGAACAGGTATAGGGAATGGGGCAGACCACATTTTGCAGTTCAAGTACCAGAGCATTCTTCTCTGACTGATCCTACAATTGATCCCCAAGGTAGTGGCAAACAGGATGATAGAGCCACTGCTTCTGCAGAATCTGCAGGACCTCTCAAAACAATAGGGATTCTTCAGCAATTTTTCCACTGCCATCTTGACAGCCATATTTTTGAAAGAGTTTATAAAGCTTAGGAGCCTCTGATTTAGGCTTGATGTTTGAAGGAAACTTCATTCTAATTTCAGAATCACCATAACTGTCATGGTTTACTGTAAATAACTGATTTCTGCTTCAAATTCTGAAGCCGCAAAACAATCCCACACCAGTTAAGAATTATGGATAAATAAAAGGGTTATTTATTTGGAAAATCTTGCAGATCTCTGTCCCAAACAACAGTCCTCTCATTACAAACAGGAAACAGAGAGTCTAGCCACCTGAATGGAAGCTGTAAGCAAGAGAGAGAGTGCATGGTTCCTGCTGCATTTTAAAAGTATAAGAGACCACACCCCAGTGGGTTGGTATCTTAAAGGCTATTGGCTGAAGGAGCAGAAGGAGCTCCTGTAACATCTCCCCCTTTTGTTTAAGTAAGAGAGTTCCAAACCAGATACAAAACAATATAAACTAGGAACAGATAACAAGTATAAGAATTGAATTTTAATCAGCATAAACAATATTAAGTAAGGAACATATGCTAAATGTTTTAATAAACATTCTATTCTCTGTAGTCTAAGTCTTGTATAGGAAATGGCTTGGATAGATCATAAGAGTACAGTAACTATAACTATTTATAGAAGTTGGGGTAGTTTCCGGACTCTTCCCTCTATTATAATGAACAGCAGGCAAGAAGTACAATCAAGTAGCTTTCAAAGCGAGCAATGTATGATGCAGACATTTAGCTACCTGAACAATCACCCAAAGTCTCATTTTGCAACATTGAAGCAGCCAACTTTGGCTAAGGCCTAGTATAATTGACAGACCATTTTCAGAGGCAGAAAAAATTTTGAAACCATTTTACCCTGTCTTGTCAACATTTTATAGTTTTGCTTATGCATTTCCAGATACTATGTAACTTGTCAGTTGTTGAGGCATTGTCAATTCCTTTTCCAAAGGCCAGTTTTGCCAAGAAGAAAACAGGTTCCAAGTGGAGTGTCTTCGGTGCTCAACATTCTCTTTGGAATAATTTGGTGCTGTCAGAAGCAATCATGTCTCACGTCAACAGAACCCTAAATTATTTAAATGCCATGTCCCACAGATCCTTAAAGTGGTTTAAGAATACCTAACTAGACCAAATATAGTCTCTATGTATCTAAAGAACATAATTGATCTAACTGTGTATAAAGCAAACATGAACAACTATTGACCTATAATAATATGAAAATATACCCTAAAAGTTGTATCAATATGCAAAATGTCCTAAAACAAGGTAGAAACATGTATATATATACAATCTGACAAAATAACTTTGTATACATGTACAAATAATGTAAACAAAAGCAACAAATATAATTTGAACTGTATCAATATATAAAAACTATACCAATGTAAATTATCCATAAATAATATCTCACAAGTATTCACTCTATTACCCACTATTATTCCCCCTTTTTATTGAACAAACATAGTTTTCAGGAAACTTCATTCTCATTTCAGAATCACCCTAAATGTCATGGGTTACTGTAAAGAATTGATTTCTGCTTCGGATTCTATGTGGGAGACTCACCGAAACTGAGTTATTTCCACAAAAAGGGCAATGGCACCAGATATAAAGCCATGAGACTTTGATAACCTTCACATGGCCAAGTCTAGATGTATTGAAACAGACAGGGCCATGCTTAGATGAGGCACCTGCTAGTACATGGTGGCTGGGGCAGGAAGGTTTGGAACCTATCAGGAAGAGGAGTTTGGAAAATTCACGTTGACACTCTCCTCCTCTCATTAATATCAACACACTGTATCAACTCTGTGTCACTTTTTGATTCCTTATTACACATGGCCACCACGTACCATAGGATTTTTCTGGTAATTGCTTCTCTTTTTCACATATTCTACAGAACTACTCTAGGTCTCTGTGTTTTCTCCAAAGAATTTTTACAATAAAAGTTCAAGCTCTTTGTGTGTTATAGGGAAATTTTTTTTTCTGAGAAAAGCTTAAATGTAACCACCTAACTGCATTGTTTCACTTTGGGTAATCACAATATTATGAATCTTCATGTAAAAAAAAATCTGTTTAGTGTTCTTCCATCTGTCAAGTTTTTGCATCAGGGCAGTCAGCTTTTTCTGTGACAAATTACATTAAAAACCATCAGAATAATCCTAAATTAAGAATTTCTTTCCGTTACCAATAGATGAAATCAGAAATAGCATATAAAATAATTCAGTCATCACTCACTGCTCAAAGTAGCTAATTTTGACCAAAACAATGTTTACCAAACACAACAGTAAATATGTATGATAAAAATAAAGGTTCATAAAGGTGAGTTAAAATTATAAATGCTTACTTGCACCAATCATATGATGCTAAACACCAGAATCTTTAATAATTGATGTTGAAAAATTATGCAATTTTATCATATCTATATTACCCTCAGGTCTTTCTTATATTTATCATTTATTTCTCTAAGCTTTTACCCCCTGCTTATGGTCTCAAGTTTTTCAATTGACAACCATTTTTGCTTTAGTCTCATACCCTGAAGATATCCTCAGAGTCCATAGATTACATTGGATCTAGGAATAAAATCCCAATGGGTAATGCATGTTTATAAGTTCTAAAGTACACTTTATTAGCATATAAATTGAAAATAGCCACTTTGATCAGGTTGTTTAATGAAAAACACCTATTAGTGCAAGTGAAAAACTATTTTCTTAATCCAGGTTGCTTAAAAAAATAACAAAAACTGCTTATGTGATTACTGCAAAAGGTGACAAGAGACAGGAAATCAAAGTGATGACTGAACCAATCAACCTTTTGAGAAAGTCTTATGTTAACTCTGGGAGGCTAAATAGCTAAATATGTATGTAGAGAGAAACCCTTCTGATAATGCTCCTGATGTCATGGTCTCTTGGGGAATAAAGACTTGGCTGTATGAAGTGCATTAGGCAGCACCTTATTAGACACAGCATATACAATTAGCTCTGGGTGACTACCCCTTGGCTTTTCTTCAGTGACATTGCCACAAATCTTAGTTTTCCTAATAGAGAGGAATACAACTTTAATCAAATAGTCTAACTTCAGTTTCTATGAGTTAAAAACATTCCTTGAAAGTCTTGTTTGGTTGTTTTCACTAAGGAAATACCACCGGGTAGCAACTTAAGGTTCCTCTTCCCATATGTGACCATTTAAATATTCTTTCAAGTACCATAAGTGAAGATTAAACTGATTCTTTAATTATGTTTATTGACAGTGATAGTTTTAATATCATAAATATTATGGTTTATTTCATAAGAAATTTTTAAACACATCTACAACATTATTCATACTCTCAGTTCATCCTTAGTCATAATACAGGTTAAAAAGACATCTTGTTCTTTTAAGTAACCTCATGTCTAAGATGAAAGAGAATGAGCACATCTTATTGAATGAAACATGATGAGGACCCAATGAGTATTGATTTGTATACAAGTGTTCTCAAGAGAAGAAACATCCAAATCTGTTAGAGAAATAAAGCAGTCTTACATAGTAACCTAAAGACATTTTTGTTCTTTGAAAGCACAGCTTCCACTGTTATGCAAATTCTAAAACCATGTCAGTCATAAATAATAGGAATATATGTTTCTCATAAGCAGGCAGCAGTCTCTTTATATACAATCTTATAAGGGTGCCCTAGATAAAGAAGAATTATATAGGGAAATTTATCGATGTAGAAAATACTGATGTGTCTTTATGAAACATTTAATTTAGAAATATAAATGAACATAAAGGTCTATAATTGAGTTAACATGAATGCTTTACTAGTTTTCAAAAGAGGTTGCAACAAACATTAGCACAGTGCTGTAAAAGAAAAAAAGCTTACCTTCTAACAAAGCTGGTTATCAAAATTCTTTCAAAATTATGTTCATTTACTAAAATCAAGGTGCTGTCAAGGTTGTAATCCTTTGTAGAAGCTCCTGTGTAAGAACCTAGTCCCTTGTTGACTATTTGCTTGTTTCAGGCTTTATAAACTAACTTTTTGACTTAGTTTGTGGCTACCTTACCATGCAGATATAATAGCTACCTGAAGTATTATTATCAGTCTTTCCAGCCTTCCCTTGTGTGTATATTCCACATTGCTTTGTACATTATTTCATTGATGACAGCTCATTATAATAGTACATTTAATTAGATACACAGGAGAAAGCATATCTTTTGTATGATTATAGCCATGCTCCCTAAACTACAACTAAGGTCCATTAACTAAGAGTTATATATTTTCATTTTTCTGTTTATAATGTCATTTCCAGAGGAACTATATAATTCAAAGAATAAAAATATTTGACTCTTCTCTCTCTGGCTAATAGTAAATTAATTGATGAATAATGCATTGTGTGTTATTTATATCAATATATAATTTATTTGGTGCATGATTAATTATGTTACTGCAATTTCTATGTTATCTCACACATACATGAACATATGACTGTATTTAGGGAGAATACTGTGCATAATTAGGTACAGAGGGTCATGAGAAACTTCTCTATGAAAACAAAGTCATCATGTCTAAACTTGATGAGTCTTTAAAGCATTTCTGCTTCTTTCTCTTGCCTACAATGTTCCATTCCTTTGTTTATCATGTTTATTGAATTATTTAGTGAGTGAATGGAAGGAGTGCTATAGGGTGCTTCTATTTTATAGTGCACATCAATGTCAGTTGACAGTCCAAAGGAGTGAGTTCTTTCCTTCCCCCCATGTTATACTCGAGGGAAGAAATCAATTCATCAGGTTTGTTGACAAGTGTCCTTAATATCTGAACAATTCTGCTGCCCTCCTTATCTATTGTATTTGTAATATTGCTTCTGTTACTGAATTTGAGTTTGGGCCTTTAAAACTTCCTTTTCATAAAATAACTGGTAGTTTGTTTAGCATAAGTAAGCTTCTAACTGCTTCCAGTCCATTATGTTTTTAAATGCATCATGCTTAACCAATATGTTTATTCTTTGATACATGGACTACTAATACATTAGGAACATCAAAAGCATAATTCACCTGAATGATTAATATGTACGTTCAAATGATTAGAAGTATTAATATTTTAGGGTATTTAACTATAATGAGTGTTATTATAGTTATTACTATGATGTGATTTAACATATTCTACTGTGATAAAGAAATCTAAACACAGAAAGGATACACAAAAAAGACACCAATTTGATTCTGTTTTATCAAAGTTGTTATTTTTTGTTTTAATCCAAAATTTATCCAGTATTTGCTTCATGCAAATAATATATTTGAATTCAACTAAATTATCCAATTGGATTTTTATTCCTCACAGAACTGGTACATTTTGAATACATTCTTTGAGTAAATTCAAATTTTAAAAGATTTCAGGTCTTCAAAAAGCCAATGAAAATCTCTAAATTATTCCAAATATGCCATACTCTACTTGGAATGGACTCTCTAATAATAATGCAATTAGTGGTTCTATACCAAAATTACAGGTAAAAATAAGCTTAGAAAATTCATGAAACTAAAAAAAAATAAGAAAATTCCAGGATTTCTGGAATTCAAGTTAATTTTTGCAGGTTTTTTTATGTACAGAAGGAAATAAAAGGGAAAGAAAGAAAGAGAGAGAGAGAGAGAGAGAGAGA
>LOEQ01008667.1:0-11507 GCA_001685075.1 Bramus lutescens
GGGGCTGATCTAATGGGAGCTCACCAAGGCCAGCTGGACTGGCACTGATGGAGCGTGTGATAAAACCGGATTCTCTGAATGTGACTGACAATGAGGGCTGTCTGAGAAGCCAAGGAGAATGGTACTCGGTTTTGATTCTACTGCATGTACTTTCTTAGTGGGAGCCTAGTCTGTGTAGATGCTCACCTTCCTAGACCTGGATAGAGGGGTGAGGACCTTGGACTTCCCATAGGGCAGGGAACCCTGTCTGCTCTTTGGGCTGTAGAGTGAGGGGGAGAGGGACCAGGAGGAGGGGAAGGTAATTGGGAGAAGGTGAGGAGGTGGAATTTATTTTTAATAAAAAAATAAAGGCACAAGCTAAGTGAAATATATAAAATAAATTATTAAAAAGGGAAAGACCCACAGTCAGCCATTAGACTGTGCTCAGGACACCCTGAAGAAGAGGGTGAGGAAGGATTGAAGGAACCAAAGACACCAGGAGAACATGAACTACAGAATGAACTAATCAGAATTCATAGGTGATTACAGAGTCTGAACCAACAGTTAGAGAGTCAGCATGGGTTTGTCTTAGATTGTCTGCTTGTATGTTATGGTCATAAAGTTTGTTGCTCTTATGGAACTCCTAAAAGCGGCAGTGGGGGTTGTATCTGACTCTTTTGCCTGTGTTTAGAACCCTTTTTCTCCTACTGGGTTGCCTTGTTCAACCCTGATATGAGGGGATGTGCTTAGTCTTGTTCGAACTTGTTATGGCGTGTTGGTTGATATCCCAGGGAGGCCTGCTCCTTTCTGAAGAAAAAATGGAGAAGAAAGGTATGGGTTAAGGACCTGGATGAAAGAGTTGGGGAGAGACTGTGCTTGGATATAATATATGAAAGAAGAACAAAAAATATAAACAAAAGAAGTGATTAATAATACTATGACAAATAAACTTTTAGATGCCATGTGGTACATGTCTTTAATCTCAACTCTTGGCAGGCAGAATTTGAGTGCAGCTTTGTCTACAGAACAAGTTCCAGTAGAGCCATGCTATACAGAGAAACCCTGTGTCAATAAAACAAACCAAAACAATTTTTTATAGTGACTATTTCAATTTCTTTTTATTTTTTCATTATATATTTATGTATACACACACACACACACACACACACACACATATATATGTATATACACATCATGTGGGTGTAGGAGTGTAGGTGTTTTGTTCCTGCACCTGTATGTAAAAGCTAAAGTTTACCTGTAAATCAACCGCAGTTGCCCCTTAGACACTCAATTATATGAAATGCTGAGGGCTGTTGTTCATATAACTAATTACATGTTTTCACTTCATTAAACAAGTTTGGTTTCCCTAATTAGCAGGTTGTACTTCATCGCAGAGAGGTGAGAGCTACAAAGGCAGAATATGCATCAAGTTGTGTTCTTACTCCCAAAGGACGAAGGTGGGAAGTATCACAGCCTTTGGATTTTGTCTCTATGAGTACATGACTAATCTAATTCACTGCCACTCTTTAGGAGTACTGGGAATGGGAATGGCCAATTTCCATTATTCTGGCCAGTATTTAATAAAGATTGATTTAACTGGACAATCAAGGAATTTAATCTTTCTCCTAAATATACCATGTGCATGTGTGATCCCACAGAGGCCAGAAAATTTTCATAGATCCCTTAGACTAGGATTCCAAGAGGTTGTGAACTACCACATGGGGCTGTATATAGAAACTGGGTTATCTGTGAAAGTAATCAATGCTAATATTTAATAATTACTCATCTCTTCAGCCTGTTTTTGCTTTCTTTGGTATCTATTCACATTGTTTTTCTTATAAAATAGGGTAAATTAAGTGATTTTACTCTTGGATTACTGGAGTTTTTTAATATATCTTAATGAATGCTACTGTGCATTTTCAAATACTTTTAAAGATTATTTGTGAGAGAAAACAATCCTGCCTAGGAATAGAGCTTAGAACGCATATGCACGCATATCATGTTTTAAGTGTGTTATTTTTATGTTTATGCCCAACTTTAAATTATATCTTCAAATGTAACAGATCAAACATTTATTTTTATCTATATCATAAACAATGCATCCAAGTATAACAGAAATATTTTAACTAATAAATTTCAAGGAACTGAGAGTAATCCAACAAAATAAGAAAGAGTCAGTAGATGTGAAGAAAGAAATAATGCATCAAGCATCAAACTGGGCAGATTTACTGGAAATTAGATTTGAATTCACTACCAATGCAATGAAATGAAACAGACCGTTTTTATTTCTTTCATTTATTTGAGCCTTTATAAGGTAGGAGACAGTGAGCATGTGCCTACCGAACAGTCGTGGTCAGAGAATAACTGTAAAGAGTAGGTTCTCATGCTCCCCAGAGAGGTTTTCAAGTTGGTGCAAGAAGCTTCACTATGTGGCCCCCCTTAGCAGACAGAACCAGAACTTTCCAAGAATTCACTGCTTCTTATGTTATTTGCAAGGCATTAATGGTGCTCTTTCTTCATATGTTAATAAACAAGTATGTATAAGCAGAAAATACTTTATAACATTCTATATTCACTTCTCAGTGTCTAAGTAGTTTGTTTGAACAAAGGAAATGAACCACTCCGTGTTTAGAACGCATTGATCTATGCAGTTTGACATTGACAGTAAAACCAGCCTTCACTGTACTCCTGCCAGTTAGTTGAATAAACACAATTTGGATATGAATTTGTTAGATCTCAGTTTACTGTTGAAAATTTACTTTGAAAATAAAAATTAAAATAACAAAACCACAAAATAAACACATATTCTATTTTCTTTTACATCAATAATATAAGAAGATGTCATGCACTTAAATAAATTCTATGGGAGTTTAATGTGAAGATAAAGGCAAAAATACTTACAAATGTTAATAAAATGAAAACAGTTACCACATTTCATAGTAACATTTGAAAAAGAAACAGGAATTTCTAGAGGTTCCCAAGCCAGAAGCTGAAAAGAGCTATCTGTCCATTTGTATTTATATATAACATTTACCATAAATTTGTTCATTGTACCTCTGGGAGCCTAGACATATGTTTTCAATATTTTAATTAAGAACAAGCCACTTGTAAGGGCATTTTATTCCAAGTGTGTATTTCAAATAGTCTGTATTACATAGCTTCCTGTGCATGGGTAGGTTACAGTTAGAATGATATAGTGAGATTGGCCTTCCACATTTCAGAATAAAGCAACATTTTCTAAGATGATCTTATTCAATTATCTTTTTATCAACATTTAAAACTTTTCATTTTTAAATATCAACAATTCAGAATTTATAGATATTTTACCTTTGCTACTAATTAAATGAGGAAAATTATTGACTGTTTTGGACACAGCTTTACTATTAGTCTATGAATCACCTATAACTCACATACCTTGTGGGCAATGTGCTTTAATTATGTTTTTATATTTATTACTTTTCTTTACTTGGGGACTTGGAAAAAGTGTGTTTGTGTGTGTGTGTGTGTGTGTTTGTGGTTTGCCTCTGTGTGTTTCCATATTTGTAGAGTGACTATTTTATCTATTTAACTGCTTTTCTATAAAGAGGAGTTTGTACAAAATTAAACTCTATTGTCGTAGCATTTGAATCTATGTTGAAATATTAAAATAAAATCAAAATACCTATAAATAAATACATGCCAGTTGCAATTTTAGAATCAATAAAATATACATATGTATGTACATGTATACATATAGATACAATACATATACATGTACTTGGCTATTTAAGTGTAAATAGATAGTGCAAAATTGGGAAAAAGAGTGAAAGAGAGACCATTTGCAACACAAAATGCATTATAAAATCTTAGACCTATCCTAGAAAAAAATATATCCATTATCTCTATGAGTACTATTTAGATTTTTTTCATGTCAATTTGACACAAGCTTCTGTCATCAGAAAACAAGAAAACTTTAACTGAGAAAACAACTCCATAAAACTGTCCTCTAGGCAACTCTGTAGGCCATTTTCTTGATTAATCATTGATGTGCTATGGTCCATCCCACTGTGGAAACCTCCATACCTGAGCAGGTAGTCCTGCATTGTATACAATTTAAAAAGTCAGCTGAGTAAAGCAACTTCCTTTTAGGAGAAGCCAGTAGGCAGCATTTCTCCATGGTCTCTGCATCAGTTCCTGCGGAGTACTCTCAATGACAGACAGACCATGACTTGGAATACATAAGCCAAATAAATCTCAAGTCTCTTTGGGTCATAATCGTTATAACAACAATAGATCAAATCAACCCTTCATTGCCCATTTTGTTATAATCTTTAGGATTAAAGAAGAAAGGAAAGAGAGGAGCCACTGACATTTAGTAACAATAGCAGGCAATGTTTCGTTCCATTTCATGTGAGGAATTAGATCTGTTCTCTCCAAACACTTACAGGATATTTTCCCTTTTCTATGGGTACTCTGATTTCTGTTCTGACTCCTTGCTTGCTTACATAATTCTGCACAAGACGGATTCTCCATGGTTTGCAGGATGGGTAGGTGGTTAAAAAATCATTCATCCTAATTCTGCCAAGTGAGTTCCATCACAGGGACCCACATAGAAAGAAAAGAACCTATCTTTGATGTATTATTTCTATCCTCTCTGGATTCTCAGGTACAGTTTTGAGAAAATTTCATTTTTCTACATCATCATATGATCATGATCATGAAGAAAAATGTATAAAATATTATGAATGCTAATATTATCTAAAGGAAAAAAACAAGACTTTCCACATAATACTATACCATAAATCTTCCTTAAACCAGTAAGTTATAAATATTTTCAGAAATTACATTTATCTCTTATTTATTGATTTGTTTGTGTGTGGATGCACATGCACCATGGCTTGCATGTGAAAGTTAATCAACAAATGGCAGTTGTCAGTTCTCTCGTTCAGCAGTGCGAATTTGGAGCTAGGATTCAGGTTATCAGCCTCAATGACTAGTGCCTTTACCTGATGAGCTATCTCCCATCTATAGCAGCTTTTGTTTGTGAGATCTTGAACGAAATATTAAGTACAATATATACATGTAAATGCATATGTCTGCTACTTACTTAGAGAAGCAAGTCTGAACCATAAATTATTCTTCCATATAAAATTAAAGGAACATGCACAGTCAATAATAGACAAATTTCATTTCGCTAAGTAATTATATTGACCATCTTTATAAAATAATACTTGAAGAAAAAATATCCTTGTCAAAGTTTTTTTTTCTTCCACTGACTTGCTAACAGCTAAACATTGTTATTTTCCTTCATCCAATTTAATAAGGAACATTAATCATCTATTAGTTTGTTCTTTAGCTTAACAATATTTGCTCTAGTCCACAAATAGGACAGCTATGGCTTGAAGTTGTTAGCATTGGAATTCTATTAGGATATACTATTTATCTTGTCCCTTCATATTAGCTCAGTTAATTGCATTTGATTTTTTATTATTCTAGTTAATGAAAAATATACACTGTTACATGCAGGAGTGGCCCATAGCAAAATAGTTAAGTGAATTAATGTATTTCTTCAGCTTCTCTGTTCATTGCTCTTCTCATATTTAGGAAGAATCCTATAACAGGTTATTAACAGGAAAGATTGATAGAACACTGGCCTTTCAAGCACCATTGATACTGAATGGTCTGAAAGTCTGAGCAGTGGAATTGTCCACAAAGCTATTGTTATTTTTAAATAACTGAACCATCCAGTTATTGAAAACAAAATAATCAAAATAATTTCAATGAAGAAGATACATCAGTGTTAACTGAAATAAAACCTGAGGCACACAATCAACATATAAAAAAGCAACTATAATGACTAATAGTGAATTCTATCATGAACTAACTGGCCATGCAGATCATATGAAAATGATTTACCCCAAATGACAATACTTTTAAAAATAAATCATGAACAATATTCCTATTAGAAAATCTTATTGCAGTTTTTATTGTCTGAGAGTGAGTCTCAGTGTTTTAACACATGGCAAAGCAAAAACACAAAGAAGCTATTTATGATCAAGAGTATTTTTAAAGAGACTTATTACCTATGTCAATTTTATCTATGTTCAAATTATTTTGACAAAACCAGCATTGAATCAGTAGTTTTAACTACAGACTTTGGGTTCTCACATTTCTTAATTTTAGAAGTTCAAGACCAAGGAGAAAGTAAGACCAATCACTTTAGTTATCCAGAGCTTTGAATTTTAGAAGTTCAAGACCAAGAAGGAAATAATACCATCCCCACCGGATATTCACAACTTTGAATGTTAGAAGTTCAAGAGCTTGGTAAACAAGTGTCTGCTGATGCCCCACTTGCTTCTTTCTGCAAGCAGCTCTCTTTCACCAGCGCCTCAAATGCCTCACAAAGAGATTACTTCTCTCATATCTTTTTTTCCCTAAGGTTATTTATTAATCTAGTCTTTGGGGTCTTGACCTAAAGCATTCTTCGTCTTTCAAATGCCCTGTTTTCAGACAGAAGTACCATTCGCTGGTGAATGTACATTTTGAGTAATTAAGAATAAAATTGTTATTGTGTAAGACAGTGAGATTCTGTTTGAGTAGTTCTGTGAGTTATCAAAGATAGAAGATAAAGCCAAGTGTTTCATCAAATCACTCCCCTAAGGGTTCAGGTAACACTATTCAAAAAGATATAGAAGGAAAATAAGAGCCAAAGGGCATGGGGGACAACCAAGATACAAGACTTTGTAAATACAGAAGATCAAAGCTCACATGAAGTCACAAAGACTGAAGTAGCATGCCCAGGGCCTAAATGGTTCTGAATCAGTTAGGGGTTTTAGAGATGAAAGGAGAAGACACATGACCCCAAATGTAACCCAGAAGCTATTTCCCATTCTGCATTCATATAGCCAGGGTTCTACTGCCTTCCTACCTTAAGGTCTCACTTCTCCATACCCACCATGGTCCTTTTCTAGTCACCAGTAGTCTTACCCAGCTGTGAACACTCTGATCAATGTATCAAGAAATAACCATGGGTGCAATACTCGCAAAAAAATGTTACAGAGGTCATTAGATGGGAACTTACAGGTCACCAATGAAAATCTTCCAGTTTAATTTTGCCAATAGGCACAGATATAAAACTACCCTCTAAATTCATAATTTGATCTGTAGATTATTGCAAGTCTATATCTCACTGGAGAAAGTACTTCTCATAGTCTTAGGAAGTTAAGTCAGGAGCCTGTAATTCACAAAAATGCAGAGCATAAGTGGCAGGCATTTTCAGCCACAACTGAGACATCTCTCTGTCATAATTCATACTCACGGTGCAAGGACCATTGGAGCAGAGTGGGCATAATGATTGTAGGAATGCTTAACAAGAAAGAAACAAGTCAATGCTGGCCTTCTGGATAGAACAGAGGTGCTCATTAATGAACTCACAACATAACACTAAACCAGGGAACATTCTAGCACAGAGCAAAGAGGCTTATGAGTCCTTATTTCTAATAAGAAACTGTGAATTATTTATGGTCTCTGTAGGAGTATTGTCTTCTGTAAGGATCTGGCTCTTTTTTAAGTCATTCATGTTCTAGTAGGTGTCACCAAAATCTTAAATATATAGAAAACAAAACTTGAATTCTATGGATTATAAAATAATAAAATTAAGAAAACATGAATTTGGGAGAGGAGAAGAATTGGAAAGAAATGGAGTAAAAAATGATGAAATTATATTGTATGAAGTTCTCAAAGATGTGATTATAAGAGGGGAAAGCATTTTATTCTATAGGGAATTTAAGTGAACTTTGAATTTTTCAAATAGAAAGTACATAATACCCCCAATAATATATTTTAAAAATTGAGCAAAAGATGTTGTTAGAGAAATGTAAATACATTAGCAAGAGGATTTCTGTACGTTTGAGTTTAGTCTGCTATTCATAATAAATTCAAGACCCATCAGAGGTAAAAAGAAAGCTACACAGTGTGTCTCATGTCTCAAGAAAAACAGTTTATGCATTAAGAATAAATAAGGCATATCACATACTCTTGAAGCATACCACAGTCGTGCGGTGTGCCATGTAGATTATGCCAACTGCAAACTGTAGACATCATGCACATTGAAATACATAGCACAGGGCACTTCTGAATTGTAAACTAATTGCCAATTATATAAAAGTACAACACATACAATTAATTATGTATGCATTTAATATTTAGTACATGATGATAGCAGTACCACCTGTACTACTAATCCACAGATTAACTCTTGTATTTTTAAATGTAGTTTTATAACACACTGCCACTTAAAATGTACTATAAGTCAAAATAGCATACTTTTTGATAGAAGAACCATACATCTCATATTTTCCTGTATCATAGACCAATTTATGTCAGGTTTATGCAAGTACAGCCTTTGAAGTTTGCACAGTGATGAAATTCCTTTGCTTCTCATAATGCACACATATCATTAAATGCTGCAAATTTGAATCTAAAATTAAATAATATAGGTAAACCCTTATTCATTTATAATGCATCACCAGTCTTGTCTAGGCTTAACTAAGTGTTTCCTTTGCTAGTTTTAGGTGGTTTTACTCATAAATAATCTCCTGTCAGTTTAATATGCAGCAGATAGCATATTCTAGCTTGCAGAGCTCACTCTGACTAGTGATTGTGCTTTCTAACACTGAACAGGATATGTTGGCGTATTTGTTGGAATATGCATATGAAAAAGAAGAACAGAAATGGGCTAAGTCTTTCCTTATGCTCGGTTTCACTGCTGTTTAGCTGAAACAAGGCTTAAGTACAGCTCTGTTTCATTTTGGAAAATGAATTATGACCATTTATAATAGGTTCTTGAAATTTCTATTAAAAGGGAAATACCTAAATGTTTAGGACAGATTTGTCATCATTTTGCCTTATTTTTGTTTTAGTTATTAAATCATCTCATTGTATTTACTCTGTAGTTACATATTTCTGTTTATTTCTTTGGGTTATAAAAGAGCGTAACTGAAATCCAGTATTACTTGCAAAATGAAGTACACATGGACAGGAAGTGGAAAAGAAAAACTTTTTTTAAATAATAGGGTTTTTTATTTGAAAATAGATTTTTTTCTAATATAGTATATATTGGTTAGAGTAACCCCTCCATCAAAATAAAATATAAAAAGTTGAAACGAAAACTTCCATATCAAAATTAGACATGGCAACTCAACAGAAGGAAAATGGTATCATGAGCAGGCAAAAGCACCAGAGAGCCATCTACTCTCACAATGAGGAGTCCCAGAAATTTCTGAGGTAGTAGCTGTAGTATATACACAGAAGGCATGGTGTATATCCTGTGTAGTTAGACCCTGTGCTTGCTGCTTCAGTCTCAGTGAGCTCACATACCTCTTCTTTAGTTGGTTCAGACCAGGGTGTTCTCCTGGAGTTCTCTATCCTTCTGACTCTTACATCTTTCAGCTTCCTCTTTTGTGGGATTCCCTAAGCTGTGAGAAGAATTTTTTGTAGACCTCCAATTTAGACACAATGTCCACTTAACATCTGGCTGTAGACTCTCCGTATCTGTTCCCATCTGCTACTTGAGGAAGCCTCTCTGATGACAACTGGATAAGGCATTGATCTATGATTATAGTAGTTAGAAATTATTTATTTGATTTAAGAGTATTCTTTTGTTTTACCATAGGTTTCTGTGTTGGGGAATATTATTGTCAGGTGTGTGTGACGTTTGTTTAGGATGCATTTGTTAACTCTGTGAAGCTGTGTCACTGTGCCTGTCTAAAACACTGATGGTCCTAACAAAGAGATGAATGACCAACGGCAAAACAGGAGCAAGGATAGGCAGGGCTATCAGGCAGAAAGTAAATATAGAGGGAAAATATGGGAGGAAGGAGAATGAAGAACAATGAGAGAACAAGGAGAGGAGGACGTCAGGTGCCAGCCACCCAGTTACACAGTAAGCCAAAGAGAAAAAAGTAAAGAAAGGTAGAGAAAAATAGAGAAAGATAAGAGCCCAGATGCAAAAGATTGTCATGATAAAATGTTAAGAAAATCTGGCTGGGCATTCATTACTAACAATAATCCTCAATGTGTGATTTTTTGGGAGCTGGGTGGTGGGACCCACAAAATAGCCAAGAGTAAAATATCCCACATCTCTGGAATATCTAGTCTCTGGTTCTTGACTACACAAACAATAATGGACATGTGTTCCTTCTTTGGCATTGGAGTGAGTCTTAAGTCAAATCAGACATTGGTTGGCTATTGCCAAAAATTCTGTGCCATCATTACCCTAACATAATCTACAGGCAAGACAAAATTTAGATCAAAGGTTTTGTGGCTTGGGATGGTGTCCACATTTCTCTTTTAGCAGCTTTCATAGTATCTTCTCTAATAAAAGTGATTGGAACTTAGAGAAAAAGGCTCCTTGTAGATATTAGCATGATTTCTCCCTATTCATTGAGTTGTACGGATGTTGTCCTCAGCAATGAAGCCCCACTCTCCATTTGCAGAGAGCAGCCCTTTGTCTTAGTATCAATCTGACTTGTTTAGAGACTACTAAAGTACCATAATGTATAACAAATCAATTGAATACAGCCAAGTCCCACCATTAGAAACCTTGCCTGGCTAAAAGAGATGTTCAGTTAAGACTGCATATCTCCTATTTCTAGGAATCCTTATGGGAGATCATCTTCATAGATTCCAGGATGCTTATACTATAATGAGCTTATGTATTGTTCCCCCAAACTACTTCCCCAATTCCAGCTGTCTTTCTACAAACTCTTTCCCTCTATCCCATCTACACCCTATCTTATCAACCCCACACCCATTCCCATCAGCTCACAGTTCACCCACAAAATCTATTCTATTTCCCTTTTGCAGAGAGAACCATGCATTCCCTCTAGAGCCCTCCTCTATTTTCTAACCTCTTTGGATCTAGGGATTATAGATTAGTTATCATATACTTAAAACTAAAATCGCTATATAAATGAATACATACACATATTTTTATTTCTGAGTCTGGACTACCTCAATCAGGATGATTTTTCCCCTAGTTTCATCCATTGGCCGGTAAATTTTTGGCATCATTTTAATAGCTGAGTAATACTCCATTGTATAAACGTACCACATTTTCTTTATCCATTCTTTGTTTGAAAAACATGTAGATTGTTTCCAGTTTCTGGCTATTATGAATAGAGCTGTTGTGAACATAGTTGAGCATCCTTGTGGTATGAAGGTATATCCTTTGGATTTATGGCCAAGAATGGTATAGCTGAGTCTTGAGATAGGTTTCCGATTTTCTGATGAATGTCCACAGTGGCTAAGTGTAGCACTTACAACAGCAATATAGGAGGATCGGCTTTGGTCCACATCCTCATCAACATAAGCTTCCCCTTGTTTCTAGTGGAAATAAAAGCAAAACCTCTTCTCCAAAGTAACATATCTTTTGACATAAATATTGAAGCCAAGGCATTTTCAAAATACATAGGTTGGATTAATCTAGCAGCATTCATAATCAAATGTCTTTTTGAAGCTGTTGCTCCTTTCTTCTTCTTATTATTATT
>LOEQ01008667.1:20030-30124 GCA_001685075.1 Bramus lutescens
GGATGGGAGGGAAATGGGAGGAGGGGAGGAGGAGGAAATTTTTAATAAAAAAAGTGTCACCTTTCCCAAATTAATATTATATGATAATTTCTATTAGAAAAAACTATGCTGGACTAGACCTACCATATTCAAAATAGTGATTTTTATTTAAGAATATTTAATACACTTATTAAATGGCAAAACAATTTTATATGCAAGGAAAAGAGACTGATGCAATAGTTAAGAGGGATCTCTAGGCAAGAAGCAATGCAGACGCAGTTCAATAGAAGGCTTGATTGCATTAGCCAGCTAAAGACACTTTAATTATATGAAAAATAACACACGCACACACAGAGAGAGACAGAGAGAGAGAGAGAGAGAGAGAGAGAGAGAGAGAGAACGATACAAGTACTCAATGATTATCCACACTAGAAGCCACTAAAAAAAATCTAACCTTTCTTGTTAACATGGCTTATCAAATGAAATGTTATTTCCTTAGCTGTGCCTTTCTATTTGAGATGAAGCACAGTAGTATGTAGTATTGGGTTTGCAGGAATTAATACAACATGCTCAGTACTAACAGCCATATATGCACCTGTTTAGAAATGTACTTAGACCAGTATATTGTGTAAGTAGTTTGAAAGACAAATATCCAATATTTGCAGAAAGAAGTTACCAAAATTATGGTTTCAGAAGAGAAGTTAAATTTCATCAGGATAGATCTTCAAAAGAGAAGAGACTGTCATGGGAATAAAGAGTCAGTGTGGTGATGGTTTAGTGTACTTTACTGTCTGTTTTGATTTTTCAATATTCAAATTCCACTCTGTCTCATGTTCCCTTGTACATTTCTTTTGACCTGTAAAATTTCTATCACTGTAACAAAACACTTCAAATAAAGTATATTAACGGAAATTTGGCTTATTAAGCCCTTGTTTTTTTGTTTGGTTTTGGTTTCAGTCCATTACCATGAGGCCATGAACACCTGGCTCTGCCTCCTTTTGGGAGTCCATCCTTTAGAAAACTTGTAGACAGAGTTTTCCTGTCCCACAGCTACTCTCAAATAAACACACTGAGGCTTATATTAATTATAAATACTCAGCGAATACCTCGGACTTGTTACTAATTAGTTCTTACAACTTTACCCATTTCTATTAATCTATGTGCAGACCCTAGGCTTGTGGCTTTTACTTATCCCTATTTGTACGTCTGACTTATTCTTCATTTGGATGGTAACTCCTCTGATTCTGCCCTTGCTCATCCCATCCTTCTCAGTTTGAGTTTCTCACCTAACTTTATGTTGTTCAACTATTGACCAGTCAGTTTGTTTATTACTCCAATCATAATGACATATATTCACACAGTATGCAAAAGGATTACTCCATAGCAAAAACTGAACAGTTTATCCTAGTCAGCAAGCAAATAGAAGAAGTAAGAGAGGTAATGTTTCAAAATCCTTTTCATTGGCCTAATTTTCTTCATGAAACCCTACAATGTGGCATTATAGACTGTAAGCCAAACCTTTGGGAACAGTTGAAGTTACAAATGATAAAGATTGCCAGATTATTGATTATCTACCTATCTATATTAATATGCTTTCCTACAAAAATAATGAATATATTCTTTTTAACAAAAACATTTTAAAAACTATTTACAAAACTAAACTTTGTCATAATATAGTAGCAACTTATATATAATATATAGTACACTATAGAAAATTTGTGAAAAGAATGAGTAATGTAATTTTAATAAATCAACACATACTTTCAGAAATAACCTAATTAAACTAGCAATACATATAATGTTTACTTAGACTTAAACTTTAGTCAGGGCTGAATATGACTGTACTTTTTTTTAGAAAAAAGATATTGGTGTTATATTCAGGAAGTAGTCTCATGTGCTAATGCATTCAAGGCTTCTTCCCGCTTTTTCCTCTATGGGGTCAAGAGTGGTTGGATTTATGTTGAGGTTTTTGAGCCATTTGAACTTGAGTTTTGTGCATGGGGTAGTGACTATGCCACTCTTGGGCAAATATCCGTAGATGGAAGTTAATATACTTCTAGTCCTGCATCTGTTTTGTCCCAAAGAAACACACAGAGGATTATATTAATAATAAACTGTTTGGTCCAGTAGTTCAGGCTTATTATTAATTATCTCTTACAACATAAATGAACCCATAATTCTTGTCTATGTTTATGTATGTGGCTTGGTACCTTTCCTTAGTGCAGCATTCTCATCTTGCTTCTTCTGCATCTAGGTGGTGAGTGACTCTCTGCCTTTCCTCTTCCCAGAATCCTTAGTCTGATTGCCCCACCTATACTTCCAGCCTGGCTACTGATCAATCAGTGCTTTATTAAACCAATATGAGTGACAAATCTTTCTAGCATACAAGAGCATTATCCAATAGCATATACCCAAAGAATCCACAATCATATTACAAGGACATTTGCTCAACCATGATCATAGCAGAATTATTTGTAATGGCAAGAACCTGGAAAAAACCTAGATGTCCCTCAATTGAAGAATGAATAAAGAAAATGAGGCATATTTACACAATGGAGTACCACTCAGTGGCTAAAAATATTGACATCTTAAAATTTGCAGACAAATGGATGAATCTAGAAAAGAACATCCTGTCTGAGGCTAACCCAGACAAGAAAGATAAACACAGTATATGCTCACTCAAAACTTGATATGAGATATAAAGAAAAGGATAATGAACCTACAGTCCACAATCCCAGAGAAGACAGAAAACAAGGAGAATGCTAAGAGAAACATACATGGAACCCCTCGGAAAGGGAAGGGGACAATACCTACTTAGTAAATTGGCTGAATGGGGTGGACTGGGAGAGTTGTATGGACATGGGGAGGGGAGAAGGGAAGCAAGGAGGGGAGAAGGACAACAGGAAGGAGAGAAGGAGGGAGTGGGAAGATCGAGTTGTGTGGAGGACAGAGAGGGAGACCAAGGAGAGAGATACCTTTAAAGAGGGAACCATTATAGGGTTAGCGAGAAATCAGGCTCTAGGAAAATTCCCAGGAAGCTATAAGGATCACCCCAGTTTAGAATCTAGGCAATAATGGAGAAGGTACCTTAACTGCCCTTTCCTTGCAACTAGATTGATGACTACCTTAAATTGTCATCATAGAACCTTCCTCCAGTAACTGTTGGAAGCAGATGCAGAGATGCTCATCTAAGAACTGGATTGAACTCCTGGAGTCCCCTCATAGAGAGGGAGGAGTGATATGGACAAAGGGGTCAAGACCATGTTGGGAAACCCTCAGCAACAACTGACCCAAATAAGTGGTTGCTCACCTATGTAAGACCAAAACTAGCCCCCCCCCCGAATGTGGGTGATGGTTGTGTGGCTTGGGTAGTTTGTGAGGTTATTATCAGGGGAACCAATATTTTTTTCTAGTGGATGAACTGTCTCTTTAAAGCCCATTCTCTATGGAAGAATAACATGCTGAACCTAGGTACATGGGAGGTACTTGGATCTGCCACAAGTGATGTAAAAGACTTTGTTGACTCCCCATGGGAAGCCTCACAGTCTCCGAGGAGTGGATGGAGTGTGGGGTGGGTTGAAGGTAGGGAGATGCTTCGACAGGAAGAAGAGGGAACTAAGATTGGTATGAAAAATAAGAAATGTATTAAAGTAAATTTGAAAAATAAACAAATAAGATAATAAAAAATTAAAAGATATTGAAGCTTCAACCAGAGCTGCTGTTTTTAATGGTTATAAGTCAGTACTTAAATGTGCATATATTAATTTAAGGAGGTCATTTAGACAAAAATTGAGAAATGTCAGAACTAAGTGACACCATACATCAAATAGACCTAGCAGCAGAAATCTATAGAATGAATTACCCAAATGCCCAAGGATACATATTCTGCAAAGCAGCACACAAAGTCTTCTCAAAAATAGGTAAATTGTAATAGTTACATGAAGAAGGACACTAAAAAGAAATCCCATACTAGCTCAGAAATGATGATAATAAAGGGTTATTTATTTAGGGGGAGAACAGGAACTGAATCACACCACTGGAAGTGATGTCATACACGTTCTTTACATGGGCAGATATAGTATACGAGGCCATGACAAAGTGGGCGAGTAACTTAAAGGCTATAGGAATTCCTCTAGCAGTTACAAACTGCATTGATAGATTTGACAGTGAATTCACCTAAAATTTAATTATTCTCTCTAAAAGGAGTCTGAAGGTAGTTTTAATTCTAAAACATTACCGCTGATATGGTCAGAAAATACAGAAGCTCTTACCATCTACATAATATGTGAAATAACTGATCACTCTCCTCAAATTCACTGCTTACATTTCATTGTGTGTGAGAGTAATTTCTCTCTAATAATATTTCTATGCCATAATAAAAAATAAGCTTCCTCTTCTGGGAGAATGCAGCTCCAAAAATTGCTAAAGGTTATGGGTTCTTTGTTTTGGTGATACCTATCTTCAGTATCCTGGCTCTTTTAGAAAGAAATGAAAATACCTCCCATATAAGACTGTGTAATAAGCCCTTTTCATTTTCTTCTCAGTGATGATTTCAATTTAAACTAAAGTTACGCACAGTAGAATTGTTTGCTTTTCTGCTGATGGTTGCTTTGGTGCAAACATTTCTAATTTCTGGATTTCTTGTGAAAACATTATGTCTTATAATCTAATTACTTTTACTACTAACAAGACTAGATGCAATAGGGATCTATAAGAGGTTAGATGAAAGCTTAAAGACTAGCCTAAGCACAAAGTTCTTTTAGCAATTAGCACCAGAAAAATAATATCCATAATTCATATGCAACACGATCTTCTGTAAACCCTTAAAGAAATTAAAAAGAGAAAATATACTTATTGTACAAAGTAGTGGAGGTTTCTATCTACCGTCACACTTGAAGAAGTGGTGATAAAACGCCATTCTAAACCTGCCTGCTTAACTAAAGCTTATTGCTCAAGTGACCTGTGTTTTAAATATCTGTAAAAAGCCAGTCTCTTAGTCTTCTTTGCTCACTCCAATTCTCCTTTCAAGTGTTTTGGATAATGATTCCTGAGTACCATGTCTCCTTTTGATAGCCATGTCTGGATATTGCTGATGATCTAATCCTGTAGCATCATTTGAAGTTTCCCTTTGAACTGTAAAAACTATCAATCAGACATATTTTAGATTTTATAAGTTCATGTATCTTTGTCTTACAAGCATGCTGAATTTGTAAGACTCTAAATTCTACTGACCCTATGTGATGAGGATTTCCATGTTGTTTTTTCTTTCCTTTTCTCTTGATTTACTACTATTACACACTACTAAAGCAGCTTTATATCATCTCTCATTTGAATCACTACAAGTACTTTCTACCTTTTCTTCCTGAATTCATTCTTGTCTTAGAGATGCTCAGTCATGGTTCACCACATTGCAGAGAATTTTAATTGCCAGATGATAATTGAAGACAGTTAAAGTCTGCTAACGGAGAATGCTTGAATGCAACAAAATTTTTTCCTGCAAGGATTACCTCTATATCATGTTTTAGATAGCATTAAAGTAACTAATGAGCTGGGTCTTGGATCTGTATGTTTAAGCTATCTCTGTAAAATCAATGGCACTAAAACTGTGTGGAAACACATGAAAGAAATGGACATGAAATTATAGGTTTGAAAGGTTCTAGAACTTTGAAAATAAAGATGTTGGTAATATTCTTATTGAAAGCCTTTTAAGAGAGGAAACTTTAATGGGAACCTGAGTAACACCTACAGATAACCACCCGTTTTTGAGACAAGGTTGGTTTATATCATCCTGGTTTTGCCTGAGCTTGCTATGTAGACCCGGCTGGCTTTCAACTCATGAAGATCCAAACACCTCTACCTCCTGAGTGCTGTAATTAGGAGCATGAGCTAGCAAACCAGACTACAAATAAATTCTTAGTGGAAGAAAAGGTTTTAAAAGAGGTTGAAAATGAAAGTCTTATGTCGAAAAATATTATTGCTAACATCAATTTTCTCAAAGAGGGAAATCAAAACTAAAATAGGTTCTTAAGTTTTGAGTTCATTTGGAAGGTTCATTTATATGCCCGGGAAGAACATTTGGATAGTTGTTCTTGCAGAGCCTAACTACTAACTTTAATGAAAACAAGGAACAAGCTAAATATAGATTTGCTAAGTGGCTACATAAAATTTTATCCCTAGTAGCTCATTTCAATTTTCTGTCTTTTTTTTTTAATGTGGAAGGATAAGAAAGCATGGAGAAAGAAGAGGTCTAAGAATCCTAAAATATGAAGCTCTAGAATGTTGTCAGCCAATTTGGGGGCCTTAGAAATCAATCCTGTGTTCTTTTGTAGAGCAGGAACTGGTTTTAACTCTTCAGTCATCTCCCAATCCTTCATTATTGCACCTCTCGATTTGAGCTGATTACTTGTTGAGTAGGCTCAGTTCTTGGCAGTTAAATCTGGATTTCCTTTGCCAGATAATTTTATTCTTTTCAAATTCTCATTTTTAAAAATTAACAACTGGAATTTTATGTCAAACAACATCACTGTAAAAGAGATATAGATAGATATAGAATGAAAATTTCATTTGTTTTATAAACTATTTAAATCCTGATTATTAGAGAATACAAAAGGAGTATTTTAATGGGATTTCCATTGTCTTGTCTGTAGTAGCCTATCAGCAAATTTAAGAAGAGACTGTTAAAGTCACTAGAGTAACACTTAAATGAGAAAGTACAGATATTTTTCTGTAACCTTTTAAAAAAATCTCTTTTGTGTAAGAAACATGCATAATAACAACAACAACAACAACAACTTAAAGTGTTGCCAAAGATGCCATATTGCCTGGTATCAAAGCAACAAATCAAAATTAACCCCTCACTTGGCTCATTAGAAACAGTTATTCATTTAGCTAATTGCTTTGTGATTTTATAATATGCTAAAAACATTCTAAATCCATGAGCATATTTTCAGAAGCTTGCAAGCATATCAGTCTTTGAGAGAACACATTAAAAGCAGAGAAATGTCCATAATTCAGAGGGGCATGACTTTCATTCATAAAATTCAACCCTTCTCTTAGCACTATATAACTTAATACTAAACATTTTGTTTTAGTGTAATGCAAGAATTACTTAGCATGAGAACACCAAAATTATTATTTTTTCCATTTGAAATAATAATCCTCATAACTTCATTGGCACCTATAAATGTCCTTATTGGTGAGTATATTTTCCCAACTGCCCCTGTCAAACAAGTGGGGAAGAAATAATGAGTGAAAGAAACATTTCTAAGTGCTGCTGTGAATTTTATACATGGAAAACTGACATCTGACTGATTCTGCTGACAATATTTAAGTCATGTAAACACATATTTAAAATCAAATAAAAAATTCTGGGGTAGTTTTGACTTTACCTAACCAAAAAAAAAATTGTTGCTTGGAATACTCAGTGCAAAGTGTAAAGGTTCGAGAAGACAGAGATCTTATCAAAGCTTATAAGCAAAAAAATATATTAACCAGATTTACTTTAATAGCTTTAAGAGAAGGTGTTATCTTCCTGCTGTTCTTTTTTCTGTTTTCTTCCCTCAGTTTTTTCAAGAAATGAGACAATGAGCACAGAACATTTTCTGTGACAGACGAGCATATACAGAGTAAATTGCTTTATAACTAGGTAAGTCTTAAACAATTTCACTTGTATATTGAGGAGTCTTTCCTGTAAAAATAATGAGTATACCCTTCATTTTAAGTCATTAAAAAATAAAGCCACTAGCTCATTTTCTTGAATTACCAATGTCTGATGTCTGTTTTCCTTTATTATTCATTTATTCTTAATTTTGACTTTGAGGAATTCTGTCTACCTATTCTTTGCCTATAGCTAATGTTTCCTAAATTTGTATTAACACAATTTGTTATAATCACTTTCGCTATTAATAACCCAAGGCCAATGTTAATTGTTTCTCAAATATATATATTTATAGATATATATATATATATAATATAAATATATATATATATTCCAAAAATACAAGATAAACTGATGCTTTTCTGATGTCTTCTGATGAATGTCTTTGATGGGACTACAACAAACATTAATCACATTGTAATAATCACTAATGACAACTCAACATTGCCAAATAACACATTATTTTGGGATTGGTTAATATCACAGGGTTAGGATCTTCAAAGCAAGACAATTTGTTTGTATCTTTGTGTTTGTTGCTCTTTGTTGTATTGATTCATTTGTTTGTTTTCTTCACAGGATAAGTATCTATTTTTATGTACACTGCTTCACTTTTCTGGTGTGCAGATGAACAGAAAATGCAATTGATACTTAATAAGTTCACAATACATTAAAAATGAAGATTTTCATTCTTTAAGTCAAAATCTTAAGGCTTTCTTTCTACCTTGGATTGCTCTATAGTTATATAAAAATGCTCAAATTTGTGTAATCAGTCGGAAATTCAGCCTTGCCTAAAGATTGTTCTTAAAGTTTAAATTTAATCAATGGAAGTATGGTCTTTTAATGTATAATATAGTTTATGTGAGTTTTCATTTTTCTTGGACAATATATTCAAATAATATTATTTCTTATTAATTATAATATTTTCCATATAACTTTACACAAAGCATTTAATTTGTATTCATTGTAAATAATTAGTTTATTATGAGGAACATTTTTATAAGGTATTTTATTATCATCCTTTGAAGATGTGGCTTCCTAAGGCAAGCAATTTTATGTAACAGTAACAATTTATGTGATTATATTTTTTTAAATATTAGGTCATGAAATTAATTTTCATCATAATTAGTGCCCACAGCAATGATGATATTAATAATCAATTTAGCTAATTGCATCTTAGCAAAGATAGTCGGATTACATTTTATTTGTTGCTGTTCTGTCAAGGTCAATACATCCATATCCAGAAACAAATTTAAGATATAGTGAAGAAAATTATTTATGTTTGCAAATTTGAGAATACCAAAAAGTGAGATTTTATTTCATGGTCCTTAACAGATTAGTGTAAGTGCATTTTACCTTGACATATGGATTTAAATCCTGCAAACTCTGACAAATTTGTAGAACATGGAAAGAAATATCATTCTTCTTTATAGTTATAAACTTCTTGTTTTCCATTAATTAAATCTGCCTTGGAGAAAATCAGAACAGTCAAGAAAGCAAAATCCTGAAGTTTCTTGGAAGACCATGAAATCAAAGATACTGTGATAAGAGATGAATTTCATAAATGGTACAATTCCTTATAATTCTTCATAGAGCATAAATAGATCAGGCTTCATATTCCACTTTTAGGATATTTCTTTAATTTGCATAAAGGTATCAAAAAATAGAAGTCTTTAATCTTATATAATATTCTATCAATTAAGTAAGCCATTTATTTAATAGTTTGTGATATGGCTTTGTTAACGTAGGTCAACCTTATAGTTTCTCTAAATGAAGGAGATGAGCTCTGCATTTTTCCCTATATGTTGCTCTAATAATTATTTTGTCACCACAGTCTATTCTTTTTAAGGCACATTATACATATGTATATGTGTGTATATGCATCTTCATTTTGACTTATGGAGACAAAAGTGACATTGTATGTTAATTATATTCAGCCTGCTGAACTTACAGATATGCTGTGTAACTGGGCATCCATCCTCACAGCCAATATTTAGGAGGAAGCTGTCCATGAAACTCTCCTTTGTATCCCCTTAATTGAAAAGATTTTTGTTTTATAAAGACTTCTAGTAGTCAAAGAAAGATGGAAAAATATGGTTCATTCAGAGGAGGGAAAGTAACCACAAATTATAAGTCTGGGTAAATAAACCATGCTCCAGGGCAGACCACATGCTCTGGAGAAGATGAACATACAAATAAGATTTCATATTTTTAGTGACATTTTCTTTTACCATTTTAACTTCCTTTTGTTTGTGTCTTCCACGTCATTCATCTGCATCACATTTATTTGTCCATTCACTTTATCATCCCTCTGCCCTTGCTATCTCCCCTAAAAATGAAATTTAAGAGAAAAAAGAGGAAAGAGAAAATCAATCTCATCCTGGAAACTGTAGAGTGACACTATGAGTCATGCAGTAAACACTTTTTTAAAATTTTTTATTATTATTATTAAAGATTTCCA
>LOEQ01008667.1:47000-57403 GCA_001685075.1 Bramus lutescens
TCAAAAGGGGCCAAGGCAGTTTCTTTATTAACCAATGAAAGTAACACAGACAGATGACCCTCCTACATCACTGGAGTATCGAGGGGGAGGGTAGGAGGTTGACAGCAGATGAACTGTCCCTGCTGGTGGTCCCTCCTCAATGGGAATATGAGGGGGCAATTCCAGAGGAAGAAGTTCCAATGAGTCAAAGTGGGAGGCAGCAATGGAAGTAGAGCTAGGGGAGACAGATGGTGACGACCAGCTGGAAAGGCTCCCATAAGCCCTTTGTGACAGGTGGCCATTACTCTTACTGGGTTCTAGCAGCAGATCCTGGCTGAGCAGCCTCTCTAAATGTCTCAGGCAGGTTAACAAATCCCATGCTGTCTGTGTTATCCCCTGTGAGGAAGGAGGTCCCAAGGGCCAGGGGAAGGGTCATGGGATGGCTGCTGATAGCAGGGCAGAGTCCTGGGATTAGGCTGTCCTGGGTTTCATACATCCTGGCCTTCACATGAAGTGTATCATTAGTCTCAAGAATGTACTCTGAAGGGCCTTCTACCTTAACCACAAATGTGTTCTCGCTATCAGGCAGGACCATGACTGTGTGGCCATCAGTGATAGTAGAACAGGCAATACAGAGTTGGGTCCGCGATGTCTTGGGTAGTACGAAGAACTCCAAGTGACTTCCCCCTTCTCCTTCACTTCGGAGCAGTAGGTGGCATTTCTGTCACTGAGGCTGCCCTCCTCCCCCAGAGGTCAACATAGCTGCCTCCCCTCCATGACTCACTCCCTCTGGGTCAGGGGAAATTTCTTCACCCATATAAAACTGAGCAGTTCTTCTTTCTACCATTCCTGCTCCATCTTCAAGGTTTCCCCTCCAGGACTCAGTCTCAGCCTCTCAAAGTGGTAAAACCATCTCTCCCGAGGGGATGTGCTATCACTAGCCAATCCCCTACCAATTGTTCCAGCACCATTAGAGGTTGCTGCTTCCACCTAGGAATGGAGGACCTTGTGTGGTCTTCAGAGGCCCAGCTGGAAGAGAAGTGTCAATGGCTTCTCACCACTGCAGGATGCCTCTTACAGAATTGCTTGAAAGAGAGACCCACTAACAGAGGGAAAAGCATTTCCTGAGCTTTGGCTGTGAGGACATTGTAGAGTAAAAAGAGACTGAGGAATGAAGGGGGGCAACTAGGTCCTCAGAAGCCACAGCCAGTTGTTGCCGCTCACCTCATGTCTTCCGGCCAAGGCTCAATGGTACCAGGACAGTTGGAGAGAGTGAACCCGAGGCCCAGGCCATCTCAGCTTCGAAGTGTTGCAAGAATAGCTCAGCAAAATGGCCAGAAATGGCAATTTTCTCTCTAGGCTCTGCATACTGTGCATGGGAGGCCAGGTAGAGGTGAAAACGGTGGGCAAGATCCAGGGCAGCAGCCCTCACATGGGACTCACAGAACTCTTGCCAGCTTCAGGGAGGGGCTGGTGGCAGTGCTGGTAGGGAAGGGGAACCATTCATGATGGTCCCCAGAGGAGGGGCAGCAAGGAAGAAAGCTGTCAGAAGACACGAGGTGAGTGGCAGCAGTTGCATCTCGGTCTACATGCTCAGCTCCAGGGTCACCAAGCTAGTGGAAGTAGTCGCTATCTGAGGAGAAGGTTCCGATCCCAGAAGAGAAAGGGAATTCAATCACAGTCCAATGGCCAAAGACTTTCTGTGAATTAAGAGACCAACCACCAACCTAATGGCCTTTAATTTGTGGTCACGTGATGAGATTAGTTGAGAAGATTGACTAGTAGAGGAAGTCCAACAGGCCACACTCCAAAGAGAGGTTGCGACTCCCCATAAAGCAATAGAGCCTTCAGAAAATCGCAGAGACTGGCCCTGGGCAAAAGTCATCAGTTGCTCTCAGGCCACTGAAAAGTCTTCGAGGACAAGGAGGGAAGTGAAAGGGAAAAAAGTGTTCATGGACCGAGTGTGCTGCATAAAGTGAGGGACTTCTGTGCTTCGTTAGTCCATGGCGGTATGCTCACACAGTGTCTCTGGCGAAAAGCAACCCCACACCTGAATTCAAACTCTACCACAGAGCTATAGTAACAAAAACAGCTTGTCATTGGCATAAAAACAGACATGTGGACCAATGGAATCCAATCAAAGACCCTGACATTAGTCTACACACGTATGACATGAATTTCAATGAAGAAGCCAAAATGGTACAATGGAAAAATGAAAGCATCTTCAACAAATGGTACTGGTTTACTTGGATGTCAATACACAGTAGATTACAAATAGATCCATTACTATTGCCATGCACAAAACTCAAGTCCAAGTACATCAAATACCTCAATATAAAACCAATTACATTGAACCTGATAGAAGAAAAATTTGGAAGTAGCCTTGAATTCATTGTCACAGAAGAGCTCTTCCTATATATAACACAATATAGCACAGACACTGAGAGCAGCAATCAATAAATGAGACTTACAAAAACTGAAAATTTCTGTAGGGCAATTGACATGGTAAATTAGACAAAATGACATCCTACAAAATGGGAAAAAATCTCCACCAAACCCATATCTGACAAAGTGCTGACCTCTAAAATATATAAAGACATCAAAATATAAAATAATCACATTAAAAATGGCGTAGAGAGCTAAATAGAAGATTCTCAACAGAAGAACCTTAAATGGCTGAAAGATGTTTAAGGAATTACTCAACATCCTTAATCATCAGGGTCATGCAAATCAAAATGACTATGAAATACAATCTCTTACCAATCAGCATGGCTAAGATCAAAAATACTGAGGACAGTTTATATTGGAGAGGATGTGGATTAAGGAAAACACTGGTCCACTGCTGGTGGTAGTGTAAACTTGTACAGCCATTATGGAAATCAGTGTGACAGTTTCTCAGAAAATTGTGAATCAGTTTGCCTCAATACCCAGTGATACCACTCTTGGGCATATACCCGAAGGTTGATCAATCATACCACAAGGATACTTTCTCAACAGTGTTCATAGCAGCATTATTCATAATAGCCTGAATATGGAAACAACCTAAATAGCCCTCAATCAACGAATGGATAAAGAAAATATACATTTACACAATGGGATATTAATCAGTTGCAGAAAACAATGACATGATAAAAATTTTCAAGAAAATGGATGGAACTAGAAAAAAAATATCCTGAGTGAGTTAAACCAGACTAAGAAAGACAAACATGGTATGGACTCACTCATAAGTGGATTCTAGCTGTAAAGCAAAGGTTAACCAGAACACAATCCATACTTTCAGATAGGTTATGTAACAAGGAGGACCTTGAGAGTGTTGCATGGATTGCCTTGAGAAGAGGAATTTATGAGATCTTGTGAGTGATCTGGGGGTGAAGTAGGACAGTAGAGGGGAGGCGAAGGGGGATGAAAACATGAGGCAATGGAATGGCCGTGATGGGGGAGAAAATGAGTCAGAGAACAGTGAAAGCGATATTTTGATATTACAGAGTTTGGGAGAAACCTAGTGCTAGGAAAATTCCCAAGAATCCACAAGGATGACTTTAGCTAAGACTCTTAGCAATAGTGTAAAGGGAACCTGAACTGGCCATCCCCTGAAATCAGATTGGTGACTACCCTAATTGTCATGATAAAGCCTTCAACATGTAACTGATGGAACCAGATGCAGGGCTCCACAACCAAGCACCAGACTGCGCTCCAGGAATTCGGTTGAAGAGAGGGAGGAGGGAATGTATGATCGGGGAGGTCAAGATCATGAGGGGAAATCTCCAGAGACAGCTGAACCAATCTCGTGGGAGCTCATGAACTCTAGATTGACAGCTGTGGAGCCTCCATGGGAGTAAACTAGGCCCTCTGCATGCAGGAAACAGTTGTTGTATGTTGCTCTATGTGAGGGGTCCCTGACAGTGGGACCAGGATCTGCCCCTGGTTCATGAACGGGCTTTTTGTAGCCCATTCCATATGTTAGGATGCCACTCAGCTTGATCAGGTTAGAGGGGCTTGTTCATGCCTCAACTTAATGTGTCAGGCTTCGTTGACTCCCCATGGGAGGCCTTACCCTTTGGGAGGAGGTAGATGGGGGAGGCAGGAGGAGGGGTGGGAGGGAGAACTGTGGTTATAACATAAAGTCAAATTAAAATAAATAAACTAATATAAAAAGAAGAAATGGTTCAATATGTAGTCTAAAATAACGCTTTAATTAATTCCCTTTTTAAAGACTTTTGAACAACTCCCCGCCAAATACAGTTACACTAAAATCATATTTAGATTTTCATATTATTAATGTCAAAGGCATATAGACAAAACTATCAGCTTTAAGCTTCCCATTCATTAGAACATTTATCCATACATTCTTAAATACACTGCCTATATGAAGAGATTTTATTATTTGAAGTTATTTGGATATATTGTAAAATAAGTACAGTAATAGTTATCCTACGCCTATAGGGTGATTCCAACCAAAACTGAGTTAATTTCTACACACTTCAATGATCTGAAAACAAATGTTTAAAAATGCCACGATCAAACCTCCCTTTACTGAACATTTCCATAAAGAGTAGTGATAGTTATGATTAAATATGCATATTAAATATAAACATTTTTCTCAAATGAAATGCAGATATACTACTGCTGAATAAAACCTGCTCTGGAGCACTCAGCCTTAAATAAAATGTCTTTATTACATGCCTTTTCTCAAGGCTAAATGATTTATGTGGAAGAGGAGGTAAAGAGATTACAAGAGCCTGTAAGAAACTGTGTTTCCCAGATACATACAGCTGATGTGCAAATGAGTTCATGGTGACAACATACACAAGTCCCGTAGAAGTATGAGCTACAAAAAAGTCCAGCACAGAGAAGTACAAGTGGCCACAAGGTCCCATCACTAAACAAGAATTTCTATCCAGTTAATAGCTGCTGGGAAAGAGAATATCAGTTTTCTTCTAAGGAGTGATACTGAGTATTCATACTTTGTGGCAAGCCCCATTCTCAGTGTTAATTGGCCGAAACAAAATGGATTACCAGTTCTTTGTGTACTTTTTGTTTGGGTTTTACTGTTGTTTTTCTCTCTGTGTTTTTTTTTTTTTGATATTTTGAGAAATAAGAAGATGAAGCTAGGTGGGCAGAAAATTGTTTTTCTGGAAGGATTTGGGGAAACTAAGAAATATGATTAAATATATTTTATGAAAATTAAACAAAAACACTGCTCTACAATATGGATTCATTTGCTTTATACATGATATCGCACTGTGGAAGAAATTGTTGGATTCAGTTTGTCTCTTCTAATTCTCATGCTAGGAAGCTTCACTGGAGCTGATAGGTCAAATTCCAAGATGGTGTACTTCTTGCTTTGTACATATACATTACTGGACATATGAGCCCCTCCCTTTATATCTGGTAGTTACATTAAAAAGCAAGCATTCCAAAAAAAGTCTATTGTGGTAGAAATGTTAGTTTCTTGCGTTCTATTCCTGACAACAGTAAAATGGGAAGTAATCATATGATCCAACTTCATGGAGGGAGGCATAAATTCTACCTCAAGAGTTCAAGTTTAAAAAATAATTTAGAGCCATACCAAGTCTGGAGTAAAATCTATAGTATCCTTTTCTCTATCAGGCCATCTAACTGTACTTTATAAATCAGAAAGAGAGAATGGCTAAAATGAGATACCAGAAAAAAAAAAGAACCAGGTTTGTTTTACCCTTGTGGAACATGCAGAGTAGCAGCACTGACCGTGGGAATCTGAATGGTTTTCATTCACCTAAATTTTCAGGAGACAAATTACAAGGTGTGGTGACTTACTGTAAACTGAGATGCGTGTTGCATCATTGACTCATCTAGGCTTGTTATAAAGGGAAAAGCACACTTTCAAGGAACAGGAAGTTCTTGTTACTGAGTGGATATTATTTTGCTTATTTGGCATAGCTTTGATAAAGCTAGATAAAAAACATATGCTGTAATAATAAAAAATAGGCTTAGGACTCATAAAGAAATTATTTCAATTTGAGAGTCATTAGTGTTTTGGTTTACAAGAATTATGTTTAAGTGTGAAAAGTTTCTCTTCATGAGGATGTACCATTGTAAGAAAATAATACTAAGACTATAGTTGAGAATTTTTATGATCTAAAGTTATGTCCCAGATAAAATATAGTTTTTTAGTTGGTTGGAGTTTATTTTTTATTTTTTGGGTATTTTGGAGATGCACCTAACAGTTCCCAAATAAATACACACAGAGAGATATAATCTTATTTATGAATAGCAGGCCTATGCTTGACTTCTTTTTGGCCAACTTTCCTTAACTTAATTACCTATCTACCTTTTGCCTCTGGGCTTTTGTTTTTCTCTGTTCTATAAACCTTTCTTTACACCTTATGCAGTGGATTGCTGTATAGCTGGATGGCTGGCCTCTGACATCCTCTTCTTCTCTTTTTCTCACCTATCAAACTTCTCTTCCTACATTTCTCCTTCTATTTATTCTCTCTCCCTGCCTGAAGAATGATTAATAAAAACTCAGAGACAGATACTGGGTTTCAACCTGAAGACCAGCAAAGTACCCAACCACTGACTCTTACCTCAACCTCAGTTTGAAAATGGTGATCCTGCCTCTAGGAATCTCAGAATTAGCCTGAGCCTGAGCCTGAGCCTGAGAGATGTCTCCTCCCATTTTATAATCCTCTCTAGTTCTGGGATTAAGGTCATGCACCACTGCCACCTGGATTCCATAGTAAACTAGTGTTTACTAGGTTCTATAACAAAGCAGTTTGACTAAGACATGGAGAATATGCAAATAAGCAGGCAGAACTGATATGTAACTGTCAGCAAAAATAAACACCTTTCTTCCCAAACTTGTTTTCCGTCATAGTGTTTCATCACAACAATATTAACCCAACAAAACACTTACCAAGTCTTATGACTTAAATGTGATTGGTCATCAAGGTCCACATAGTGGAACAAGACAACAGATTTCCACAAATTGTCCTCTGACTTCTACAAGCATGTATATTTGTCTGTGAATGTGTATGTGAATGCATAACTAAAAAGAAATGCAAACTATCTTAATTAAATAAAAATGTGAAAATTCCTAGGAAATGTGTAATCATGAGCTTACCTTAAATTACTGTTTATTCTTGTGTTGTATAACACAATTAATTTCTGCCTCCCTTTCATGCTTAGACCCAGTTTTTTATTTCAGTTTGTTTCTTCTCTGTTGCTTCTTCTTTCTTCTGGGTAATGTCTTCACACATTGTGTTCGTTCCATGGTTTAAAAACTGCTTCAAGAATGAATTATTTATTTGTTAGAGGATAAAGCCGATTTTCAATTTGTCAAATTCACTTAAAATCATACTTTTTACTCTCAGAGTCATTAATAAGCTTGTCTAATTTGATATCATCTGCAAAACCGATGAGCAGACCCTGAGTTGCTTTGTTCAGGTTATTAATAAATTTATAATACTAAGATGCTATTAATTCTCATAAATTATTTTTCTGAAATGTGTCCCTCTGTGGAAAAATTCCTGACATCTCCTATACTCCTTGCTCAGTTGTTTACATGGAAGTAAGTTTGCTTAGATAAATTTAAAAATTACTTTATTCTGACTAAATTTTAAACTGCCCATTTACCTTTTAAACTTAGTTGAAAATAGAGCTTTCTTACCTGAAACAGAAAGTCTCCTCAATATATTCCATGCATTGTTATTAATTATATTTAGAAATTATTGTTAATATGTTAACTAAATGATTTATGAGTTCTATATGACTCTGCTTGCTAGATGGTTCTACTGTTCTCATAAGTGAAAACTTTTTATTTTTTCTTTTGGTGTTTCAAAAGAGGATTTCTGTGTATACCTAACTGAACTTCAACTCAGAGATCTGCCTTCTTCTGCATCCCAAGTACTGTGATTAAAGGCATGCACCACCACCCACACAGTGAGAAGTGTAATTTTAAACTGAAGCTGAAATTGAGAATATCTGAATTATGATCATAAATAACTCCATGAGTTGACTGTATACAAACAAAACAAAAACCATGTTTCATTAGTCCTAATAAAAAGAATTATTTTAGAAATAAATTCTTCCTATCTAATTTTTAAATTCATTACTGTAAACTTAAGTAATGACTGTCTTTGCTATGTAAGATGTAGTTTTCTGATGAATGAAAATTGAAGCAATGAATAAACAAACATCAGAAGATAATACAGTGTATAGGTCAAATGAGAAGCCCATGGAGACATACTAGATATTAACTTGATGAAGGGAATCAGTGAAATTATGAAGAATGATACTGCTTAGCCTGGAGTGCAGCCTTTTGGAGTGTTTTCCATTAAAGCTCCAGGAAATTATGGGTCATTTTTTGATCCACGGTTTGGTAGGGGCATCAGTACAACTCAAACATATTTGATTAAGTTAGCTATCATGTTTTGGGGAATGAAGTTGTGGTGGTATTTTTTGAAAAATATTCCATATTCAGTTAAAAGGTATGCACAAAATGAATAAAAATTTCTATACAGAAAATTCATATTATTTTCTTTATAAAGAAATCTGTCTGCAAGTGTTTTAATCTATTTTCATTTTTAAATGTAGCATTGGATCTCTAAGTGGATATACAATAATACAATTTAACCATGAAGGAAATTGGAAATTAAGGTAATGAGATAGACTTTACTAATCATATTCTCCATTCAATTAACTACATTATTCAATTGCCTGGAGTCAGAGGGAGCTATATGCAGGCTAGATAAAAGGCACAAATCACAGTCTGTATCTCTCTTTTGTAAATGATGGACAATATAAGGGATGATATCTACATGTACTCATTTAATCCTATGGAAATGGTCACTATCAAGAGTAGAACAATTATAAATTCTAATGAATTTTGTTTCAACCCAGAGTAAGATTACCCAAAGATACATACCACTATAATGAAAGAAATGAAATTAAACTCAGTAGAGACCTGAGAAAAACCCAAATGATGCCATTCTCCCATAAAACCAAGATTAATAGTAATAAAAGCATATTTTGTGCTAAAGGCATATAATATATATTTCTTATATCTTACTATTTTTTCATTATTGTGTATGAAAGTGTGATCAACACAAAGATCACAGCAACCCCAGTTTGAGGTGCTCATAATTTCCACATAACATGTAATAGCTTACACAACAGTCTGTTTTTTCTGATGTTAGAATAGAAAATAATTAAGAATATGTGGTATCATTTTATTTTACAATTTTTGTATGAGATGTGAAAATGTGCTTATCACATTAAAGAACATTTGAATTGCCATAGCATAGTTCCAATTTTGAAGTTTATAAGACTTTTCACATCCAATATTGCAGAAAGCATCTTAAAAGATGTAATAGGGAAATTAACAACTTAGTTTATGGACTGTATCTTGGTTTATTTTAAACACTAGAATTTATATTTGCCCTGGATATAGCAAGAAACATGATATAATTTACCAGTTTGTTTGCAGATTTTGATAACTGTCTAGTATACTCCAAACATGCTGTTACATAAACAATACATTTTTAATCTGTCACTTGGGAAAATGTTAATTAATTTTTATCTGCTTGATTATTTAGACACTCATAAGTCTTTATGAGGTAATGATTCATGTAAATGGAAGTGGTTAGCATTGAAATAAATAAAATATTTTGAACTATACTTTCAATTGCATTAGTATAAAAATGATAGTATCTAGAAGGTTATTAAATTGAATCTGGTACTAATGCATACTTATTAAATTGAAGTTTTAAGAATTTACAATACTGCCACTTATCCATTCTTTGGTTGAGGGGCACTAAGGTTGTTTCCAGGTTCTGGCTACGACAAACAATGCTGCTGTGAACATAATTGAGAAAATGTCCTGGTGGTATGATTGAACATCCTTTGGATATACACCCCAAAATGGTATTGCTGGGTCTTGAGAAACATTGTTTCTTAATTTTCTGAGAAATCATCATATAGATATCCAGAGGGACTGTACCAGTTTACACTCCCAGGCAATGCAGGAGTGTTCCCTTCAACCCACAGCCTCTCCAGCCTAAGTTGTCATCAGTGCTTTTGATCTTGGCCATTCTTACAAGTGTAAAATGGATCTCAGAGCTGTTTTGATATGCATTTCTTTGATGTATAAGGATGTTAATCATTTCTTTAAGTGTCTTTCAGCCATTTTAGATTCCTTTATTGAGAGTTCTCTGAAGAATGGATAAGGAAAAATTGATACATTTACACCATGGAATACTATACAGCAGAGAAAAATAATGCTATCTTGAACTTTATAGGCAAACGTATGGAGCTAGAAAATATCATATTGAGTGAGTGAGGTAACCCAGACACAAAAAGACAATTGCCATATATACTCACTAACTGTAGTAATGAGGGGAGCGGGCCCTGCTTTTCGTTCTGCCCGGCTCCCGCATGGCTAGCTT
>LOEQ01008667.1:71686-83310 GCA_001685075.1 Bramus lutescens
CAACTTCTCAATACAAGAAGCCAAACATAGCAATAAAGCTAGAATAACAGAAAACAATTTTAGTCCTGCTTGTATAAAGGGTCTTTGAAGATAAATGAAGCAAGGAACTAAAGAACTGGACAAGGATATTAGCACAGAGAATAAAGTAGCAACTTTGGGGATAAATTAAAATATATGGGAAGAATATATGAGAAGAAAATACTATCTTTACTGGGCTAGTCACAATAGTTAGGAAATGGATCTGGCTGTAAAGATTAAGAAATGTATATGTATACGATGATACTCTATTTATCCACAAGGAAGGATGAAATCATAACATTTAAATGAGTGAAGGTGGAAATCATTATATTACGTAAAATAAAACTCATGAAGAAAAAGGGAATCCTAGAGGAGATGTTAAGGCAGAAAGGGGAGGAGATAAAGAGCAAGGTGACCTGAGCGCAGAAATAGGCTACTGAGGGGAAGGTGTGAGCTAGCAAAGGTGCGTGAGGAGATGGGATGGAAATGAGTGGGGGACAGGAAACAGAAGTTCCATAAGGAAAGGCCATACTGGAAACACGACTTCATGGCTCATTTCAAAACTGAGACATGAGGAAGATGGGATGGAAATGTGTGGGTGACAGGAAATAGGAGAAGTTCCATAAGGAAAGGCCATACTGGAAACACGACTTCAAGGCTCCTTTCAAAGCTGAGACACAGAGCATTACTGGTGCTTTCCACTCACGAGCATGGAACCCTCTGTTTTGGCTTCTTGCACGAGTAAAGCATCCTCACTAATTCTGTCTTTGCAAAAACTGTTTTTCTTTTATTGTAGACACTATAGCTGCATTTAATTTATTCATAGAAAATAATATGCTCACCTGGTCACTAAATTAAAGCAAATATCCATGTCTGTATCACCTCCTCCTAAAGAAAATTAATAAATCAAATGAAGTAACTACTTTCGGTACAAGCTGCAAGGGGACGTTAGTTAGTAATCCAGTTAAATAATTATTTTTTTTAAAGTCAAACATTAAAAAATCAAGTTAATATAAAAAATTCATACCAAAAACCTTTACATGAAATCTTGGTATATTCCTTTGCTCTCTCTTCATTGCTTCTAACATTTTAATAAAACAAGTGGAAAATAAGTTAAGGACTCTAAAAACAGTGCTATTCTGTTAGATTATAGATCTCAATAGTAATGTTATATAATTAATATTGATTTATTTACATGATTGTAACCCCAGACTATTTGTAGTAAGGAAACAGGATTATAATAGGACTCCTTGCTAAAAAAAAAGACTCCATATTTTCTGAAACAATATCAACTTTTATCAAAGGGAAGTAAAAAGCATTTTATATGACAGTGATTCTCCACCTCAAACTGCAGGTGGCAAATGGATTATATCCATTAGTATTAATCATTAATGTAATAGAATATACCAGGAACCAAAGAAGAAAATGTAAAATAGTACTTTTCACAGCTGGGGAACAACTTAACCTATGGAGGCACACGATATTTATAAATTTCTTGGGCAAGAATTTTCTAATTAGTTTCACTGAATTACTTTGGTTGTTTATATAAACAATAAGATAATTTGAAGCAATAAAATTAGAGTGGATTACCATCTCACTGACAGACATGCTATTTGTTCATCTGTAGGTAAGAGATCCAATCATTTCTTGCTTTCTATTATCAACCTGTCTACCTACCAGTACAAAATTACTACCAATTCTCAGGAAGATATAGGCTAATTGAAAGCTTCTCTATCCTTTCAATTGTTAATTTTTTTTTAGCATTCCTCTGGTACTTGCTTAGAATATGTGTCTATTTGTATGCTAAGTGTGTGTGTCTGTGTGTGTCTGTCTGTGTGTGTGTTTTAGATGCACTTTTGTTCCTGAGTTGTTTCTATGACAACAAAAAAGAATGAATTTAGAAGACAGGAATAATTACGGTATAGAAGAACTCCTAAGGAAATCATGAAACAGTTAAGTAGTTTAGCCTTCTCAAGTTTAAATACATTATTTAGCATGAAAATTACCTTTACAAACAAGTAGATGCCTGCAAGAGTCGTGAGCATTTATAAAGATAGCTGAAGGTTTTAAGAACATTTATTTACTTTATTTTTCCTTTTGATACTTGGAACTTTGCCAGAGAAGACTGATAAAATTTATCAAGTAAAAACAAAATAGGTACTATGAAGTAATGTAGGATAAGATAAATTTTTGAATGACTGTATTCCAAGTTATGTACTATTTATTCATCTGATGTTCAAGTTTGATTGTGTGTCCCCTGATTTAGCTGCTGAATGTACTGGGCAATAAATTCTAAAAGACCTTTGTGCCATTAATTCTAATTTAGAATCTGGAGCATGTACACCTATCCTTTTTATTGAGCAACTGCAGTACTGTCTCCTGCTCAGGTTCTGGTAGTTTCTCTTGCCCCAAGATCCGCATATCTTTCCTGGAGCAGATGTGTTACCTCGGAGGTTCAGAATATCATTCTTTCTAGAATTTGGTTAATATTAACCAAATAATAAACTTTATTAACTCTTTGAGGTACAGTTCACTGTGCTAAATTAGCTATTTTCTGTTTCAAGAATGACATGAACTACCTGCTGGAGAAATGTTTCCTCATTGAAAGTGTATGTCTAGTGCACACTCAGAGGATTTTCTTTAGTTGTATTTTCGTAATAATAAATATTTAAGTTCATTTCACAAAATAATTTTATATTTAACTTATCTATCTCACTTAGATTGGCATTTAGAAAAGAGAAGCACTGTGCTTCATTGTTATGGATGGAATGCTGCATGTTGAAGTACTCATAGTCTCTATAGGGTATCTTTAATACAAGAAGATAAAAGCTCATGGGGGAAAAATCCTAAATTGGTCATTATTCGATCTATATGTACTATGCTTATTCACTTCCTAATCTTTTAATGTAATCATTCTTTGAAAATGTGGAGTCTTTTATTTTCATTCATAAGGATACAATTTACGATCTGTTCATGCTGGAAAGTTCTCTACAACTGAGTCCTGGGGCTTAAACCTAGAGCTAAGTTTATTATAGGCAAGCTCTTTGCCACTGAAATACACCACTGAGGCATAGTTTTTTTAGCCTTATGATAAATAAGGATATTTTATAAACAGAGTTGAAGAGAACAACCAAAATTTCAAAAATAAACAGTTTACATGGATCGCATTTCCTCATGGCTCATTATTACTGCTGGCACATGTATTAATCAGCTTGCCATATGCCGGCACAGCTGTGATGGGCTCGTGCAAATCTCTACAGAATTTTCCATCTCTGTACAGAAATATTTTTCAATATGAGAGCAAAGCACCATTGTGCTCTGTGCTAAGACATGGTATAGAGTCAGCATATGTTTCCTGACCCTTCTTGGCAAAACTGACAGCACACATTTATTCATTTATGAGAGTCTCACAGTATATATTGTTCCCATACACTATGGTAGGTTTGCACAGCCTCCTTTTTAGTGTCTTTTTTTTATTCATTTTACATCCCAAACACGGTTTCTCCTCCCTCATCTCCTCTCCTTTTCGTCCATTCTTCTACTGCCCCTCTGCCCTTCTCCCATCCACCCTTTCTCTATTTCTGTTCAGGAAAGGGAAAGCCTCCCAAGTAAGTCATCAGAACACAGCATATCAAGTTGAAGCAGGACCAAGCTCCTCTCCTTGTATTAAGGCAGGGCAAGTCCATCCCATCATGGGCAATGGGGTCCCAAAGCATACTCAAGCATTAGGGACAGGTCCGGATTCCACTGTTAGGAGTTTCACAAGTAGATCAAGCTACACAATTGTCACCTATGTGTAGAGGGCATAGGTCAGTCCCATAAGGCTCCCTAGCTGTTGGGTACAGAGAGTGTGAGTTCCTATGAGCCCGGGTTAGTTGCTTCTGTAGTTAAACAGTCTTTTAAAGTTTGGTGTGAGACTTTTTTTTTCCATCTGTGGAATCAAATTTAGTAGCATATTCTTTTTTCCCTCTTCTGGATATATATCTCTCTGCCTCATTGCTTCCCATCAGGTACTTCCTGTTTCATTTGTATGGAAACAGAAAGCTTTTACTTTCACACATTTGTTTTGTTACTTGTGCTTAACTAAAATCATTTGAAACTTCTCAGGTGTCCAACCTCAGGTGCTCAAGTGAAGTGAAATGGGAAATTTTAGGAACCTTTCCTTCATCAAAGAATTGGGAACAAATGAATAGAAAAACCAAGGTTATTCTGGAAAATTAATAAAGATGGTGCAGCAGATCTGACATCCGATGAAAGAAGGGTGGAAAGTCAAAAGTACCCCTTCTCTGTCTGTCTATCTGTCTTGCATTCTCCCACTCTTTCTCAAACATAAAGTAGATGATGCTATTAGGAAAAAGTTTATCCTTTTACTATACATACTGTAGTATTGTGATATCCTTGTATTTATTACTAGGATATGGAAACATTTTTAAGTTTTGTATTTAATTCTGTTCTTTCAGGAGTGATAGTCACCAAAAAGTTATTTGGAGAAGCACAAATAGATACAAATAAGAGAAGGAGGCATGTCTGTTCTGATTAAACGTTGGTATGACTGATGGCTCAGCCTTGTTTCTTTTGCAAATTTTGGTGATGTACATTATTCTCCTACTACCAATTTTACATTTTCAATGTAAATACATTGCAGGAAAAAACTTTAACCAATAAGTCAGATCTTAATAAGCTATGTGCCCAGACATCAATGTATTATTGAATATTGACACTTAATTGCTGCTGTATTTTCACATATTAATATAATGTACCAACAGTTTGGATTTAACACTTGGAAAGTATTTCATATCAAAATCTTAGCTTTAGAGCATTCTTTGCTCTTAGTTGCTATTTAATTCTAGAAGAAAAGGAATGTAGACAGTTTTATGTTTATCTTATATTCTTTCAGTTAATTGTCCTTAATTGATGGATTATTTTAACATTAGAGTTGGGGCTTTTCATTTCATGTGTTTACCTAACATAAACAATAGACAGAAAAAAATTGTATTCATAATCAAGATTCAGACATCTCCAAGTATCTTTGTAAGCCAGATAAAACAAATAATGTTTGTAGCAGGAATAGTCATAGAGGTTCTTCTGAATATGTAATAAGGCTATTATATTATACATCAGAAATGTGCAATAGAATTCACTCTGGAGTGTGTGTAGTTAAATCTTCAAATCTCTTTGTCATTACATAGTCATAGAAATATCAAACACATCTTAATTATTCAGATATTATTTGTTACTCATTGTGAAAATGCTAACTTTCATGTTAGATTTTAATTACTTATTCATTACTTATTGTGTATTAATAGGAAACAAATGATTTTTGAGGGCAAGTAAAGGTTGACTGTGGAAAAAAAGTAAAAGCATTGAGAAAATTTGTAGATTTAGTTTGTCTCTGCTATTCATGTCCCCATTACAATGGATAATCAAGAGTTGACTACATTGTAATTAGAATTGAAGTTGAAGAACACATCAAACAATTCACAATTTATTTTATAATATAGCTCATCAACCCAGTAAATATATATTAATAGGGCATTCAAAACCAAGCATTTGGCATTTCAAAGGATGCTCCCCACATCTGGAGCAATTTGGGACACATTATTTGGTGTCCTCTCTGTCTTTCAACTATTTCTGGTGAGTTCTACATTGCATAATATTGCAATCAGCCCTTAAGTAGAAAGTGTTAATGCAGTGAAGTAGGGTGATCTTCAGCTCTGAACAATTCTAAAGAAAATAATACAATCAGAAAAAGAATAGGAAACCCAAAATTTGGGGTAATTAGTCAGAAGAATAAATGAATGTTGATAAATTTTGAGATTATTCAAAAATTACAGGTTTTAAATAATGTTTGATTTTTTGAGATTTTTTTACTTCTAATAATGCAGTTATACTATATTTTTCTTAGAAAATTCTATTTGACATTGAAGTGTTCCTCCTGTTATAATTTAATAATAAATATTCCATTGAATGGTGTATCTAAATGCTTGGTTTTGGGTTTTTAGTTTAGTTTTGGGGTTTTTTGGTACTTAAAAATATTTTATGATTTACCTAAATTTAGGAGCAATATTATTTTTTAGACAATTCATAAATATACGACTTTCTATATACATGTCTGATTTCAGAAAATAATAAGTTTGACAAGTTTTGATGCTAATTCATAGCAGCTTTTGAGAAAATGATAATAGAAGATTATTTAGAGATAATTTGGTTAAAAAGAAAAACATCAAAATAAGGGTATCCATAAGAACTTTCTACAAAAACCCAATACTGACCAATTATGTCATTTGAATTTGTGACACAGGTCTATAATGATGATACAAATTCGATAATTGGTAAATAATACTATGTTGGATAATTATATGTCAGGAATATGTAACTTTTACTTTATCAAGTTAATTATTTCTTCTTTATGGCTAAAAAATTCAGTATGAACTAAATTACAAAGTGAGTGTTTAATCTATTCCATGACAAGATCATTTCAGATTTTAAATGCATTTCAATATAAATAACATACCTGAAATGAAAAGTACCACCATTTATTCTCTTTTTGAAGCTAGGAAACTGAGGTTCTGAGCTCAGAATCACCAGCTGAAGGTTAATTAGCTTTCCAATGAAAGAGCATTATTTCAAAAACTGAAGGTCTGACTCCTGGAGTTGTGTTCTTGATGGGCCAAACATCTGGGCAACAAGAATACTGGAGGAAAGTCCTCATAGCTAATTACAAAGTGGGAAGAAAACAGCATCTCTCTTCACTTCAGAAATTACCAAAAAACAGACTGATGAAAATAACAAAGAGAACTGATGTGGGATTCACCTCTGTGTGCTGTGAATACCATTGGTTAATAAAGAAACTGTCTTGAACCTATAGAAGAGCAGTGCAGAGCAGAGCTAAGAGGGAAAACTAAACTGAATGCTGGGAGAAAGGAGGCAGAGTCAGAGAGAAGCCATGTAGCCGTGCGAGAGACAGATGTGCTGAAACTTTGCCAGTAGGCCACAAACCTCATGGTAAAATATAAAATAATGGAGATGGGTTATTTCTGGATTTAAGAGCTAGCTGGCAATATGCTTAATTGGCCAAGCAGTGTTTTAAATAATATAGGTTCTTTGTGATTATTTCGTGTCTGAGCTGCCTGGTGGTCAAGAAACAAACAAGCTGCCTCCTTACTACAGAGAACATATATGTTGAAGATACCAAACACATTTTTTCCTCCACTTAGGTCCAGCCCATAATCAAATGAACTTTCAAATGCACAAATGAAGATTTTATTCTTCTTTTCCTCATTTTTATTATTTTATAATAATACCAATCAAAATTCTCACTTCTTCTGTTCCTCCAACTCCCCTCCTGCTCCTCATACACTCTTCCCCCACACCCTCCAGTCCTAAGAGAGGGCAAGGCACCCTGCCTTGTTGGAAGTCCAAGGCCCTTCCCCCTACATCCAGGCTTAGGAAGGTATGCATCCAATGACAATAGGATCCCCAAAAGCCAGTATATGCATTAGAAACAAATCCCAGTGCCATTATGCCATTATCATTGGCAGCTCAGTCTACCCCAATTGTCAATCTCATTCAGAAGGTCCAGTTTGATCCCATGCTCATTCAGGCTCTGTCCAGCTGGAGTTGGTGAGCTCCCATTAGCTCAGGCACATTGTCTCAGTGGGTGAACCAACCCGTCGTTCTCCTGAATTCCTTGCTCATGATCTCCCTCCTTCTGCTCTTCAGCTGGACCTTGGGAGCGCAGTCCAGTGATCCAATGCGGGTCTCTGTCTCCATCAGTGGCCAGGGGAAGGTTCTATGGTAATACTGTTAATATAATAAACATCTGCATAATCACTTTGCTTTCAGAGGATGGCTCACTTCTTTGTGATGAAAACAATCAAACAAAAATCAAAGAAAAGAAAGCAAGAAATATCCACTGAGTATCTCAAATTTAAGAAAAAAGAAGAAATAGAAATTCCAGGACCAGAGTAAGTTCATTTTCAGATTGTCTCAAAAAGTCAGTAAGATTTACCCAACTCAGTAAGAGGTTCTGCTTGCTATACATTAAGCAGGACAGCTATGTTTGCTTCCTAAATACCCAGTTTTCAGAAACCTAAGAAATTGTAACAACATGTTATTTTCTGATAGATTAGGTTGTGGTGGCCTATCCACAATGAGCAATTTTGATAAACCAGAGTTATGATTCCTTTATCTATGATATCAGGTCTATTAAGTTGGAATCCCAGTCCTTGTACTAGTTATGTAAGATTTCTAAAAGTTTGTTTGTTCCTTTCCAAAATAGGGACAACAATGCTTTCTGTTATTTTCTTTTCTTTTTCTTTTTTTTAACTAAAGAACTGTTTTATTTGATTACTCAATGATTAGAATATTTAGAAGACTGGAGGTCATTGTCTGTAAACATTTTGAGTGGCATCTATTTCATATTAAGCACTCCAAAGGATTAAGTTACCCCATTATTCTTATATAATAAATGCATATAGTTACTAAATGACCCATAGGTGGTAGTTCTGTGTCATAACATTTACTACTGTGTCTGAGTTTTTATTAGAAATTTCTTGGGTTTTATTAGGAAACATGAAAATATAGGTAAACTATGTAACCAAGAATACAAAACAGATTCAAACACTGTAAGTTAGTATGAAATATTGAAATTCCTCTGAATTATCTTTGTATTTAAAATAACTTTTGATTTAGAGCCTGACAACTAATTTGGGTTGATTTAAGAATATATCTTCTAGGGACTTGAGACATGGTTCAATATTTAAGATTACTGGCTGCTCTTCCAGAAGACCTAGGTTCAATTTCCAGCACCCACATGGCAGCTCACAGCTGTCTATACTCCAGTTCCCTGCAAACTGACATCTTCATGCTGACGCACATAAAATTAAGTTAAACTAAAAAAATGAATCAATCTTTCACCTATTTCAATGGTTTAACTGGGCTAAAACATGAAACACATGTCTTCTTTTTTTAAAAAAAAGAATATAACTTCTATAATAGCTGCTTTCCACTGCAAAGAGAAATTTCCTTTATGAAACACAAGAATGACACTTATCTGTGGTTATAAAGACAAATGTTAGGAGTATAGTTAGGGATTGTGCTGGTTTAGTAATGATATGGTAGTAGATTCTCTTCCATGATATATGTCTTTACTAGCATTGAGTACTTAGCTAGATTTCTAGTGCCAAGCATGATTTCCGTCTTTTGTAAGCATGTCTTATTTAAGTCTACATGGAGAGCTCTTGGATATGGCCAAGCTACATGTGAGGTTATGATAATGTATTTCATAGACATTTCAGAAGTTACAGTAATAAAGTCATCATAGGATCCTAACAAATTTTAAATAAAGGGACAGAAATTTAATAGGCCATGGTTTCTGCATATGAGCTCCAACACAAAGCAGTGAGAGAAATAAAGAGAACTTTTGTATGATAAATTATGATAAAGTGAATGTCATTAGCAATAGTGTATTGTATAGTTGAAATTTGCTGAAAGAACACAGCTGTTCCTACTAAATATATGTGCACATGTATAGTCCTGTCCTTAGCACTAGAAGGAAAGCTCCAATGTTTCACATAATAAGATGGTCTCTACTCTTTGTTGACTTCATTTAAAATACCTGTGTTTATGACAGTTAGAGGCCTCATGATGGGTATTAATCATCAGTAAAAGTAATTATGTAATTAGAACTTTGGCCAATTTTACCCACAGGGAGAAGTGGAGACCATGAGATTAAAATTTACCACATGGCCAATGAGTCTTTCAGCCATATCTACGAACTGAGACACTAACGAGCACTCCAGACTCCAAAGCTAAACTCATTAACTTTGGTTAAATGAACACTGTGATTTACTGGGAAATTTTTATTCTCTATATCTGTAAGAAGATCACAGAAACTCTACCTATGGGACATTCTTAGTCATGTTTTTGTATATTTACATTTATCTGTACCTTATTTAAAACTTATTGAGAAAACCATAATCATCTTTTCTGATTGCTGTCAATCTTCATAGAGAATTAATGAAATACAGAGAACTGTAGGAAGCACCAAAATTAGCAGTCATGTGGGAAAAAATGCAGGTGGTATGCACAACTTCCATGTTTAACTGACAACTAATGTATAGGGCATTAGTGTCTGTGCTGGTCTTGCTGAGGCATCCAAATTATTGGGATATTATTGGGATATTTCCCAAGGTCAGTCTGAGGGACACTGAGAGCAGACACCCTGCTCCCCTGGTTCTTACAATTCTTCTGCTCCTAGTTTTGTGATTTTCTCTAAGCCTTAGGTGTGGGAAAGTTTCTGATTTACTTTAGATGGGGTAGGGCAACTTATAGTCAACTATTTTCCTCATTCGAGCATTTCTGTAGCTTCGTAATATTGCAAAAGGAAGCTATTTAATGACATGTGAGAGTTTAATTTATCTCTTGGTGTAAGAAAAGGAATTAGGATACATTCAGAGGTTACCATCATTTAGAAAAAGAGAAGTAGTCATTTCTCCTCTTGAATCTATGCATCTTCACCAACATGTGTTGGGCTAGGTTTATTGTATCAGGCCTGGTGGCCTTGCATCCAATTGGATATCTACTTGTTACTTCCAAGATAAAATGCCACAACTGTCCAACTGGGGCTCTCATTGAGCCAGTCTTTGATGCTTATTGTAAGCTTTCATCTGGTAAATATGCCCTATGAGAATGCTTCTTTGCTAGCTTCCATAGCACCGTGAGACAGTAGGAGAATAAATCCTCAGGGATGATGGCATTCAGCACTGTAATAAAGAGTAGCTTACTTATAAACTTATTTCAAATGTGTGGAAAAATAATCTTGTTGCATATAACTTTTAATCATTGCCCTTATAATGCTGAGGGAGAAGACTAGAAGATATTACTAGCCTAGGATATATGGTTAGAAACTATTTGAAAAAAACTGATATAATTCAGGTGGTATTTTGTTTGCTTAACTTGCATAAGGTCCTAAGCTTGATTCACAGTATCAAAAATTAAAATATTTGGAAAAATACAGAAGACATATGGTTAATTTTTTCTCTTATAAATATGATTACTAGCACTTCCCTTCTTTGGGGCCATAAATCCCCCACCTCAACCTGTTTAGTCACTGGGAATGGGTGGTGAGTTCAACCAGGCAGGAGTTCCTTAATTTCAATAGCCTGCTGGCAGAAAAGTGCACCCTTTGTCTGTGAGGTTCCCTGGCCAGAAAGGGCCCCAGATCCTGTACCAGAAGATCCATCGGAGGGGTGAGTGTGTTCCTGAACCATGGAAAGGAAGCACAGACATACCCCAAACCCCTAAACTTCCTGCTCATTCTGCAGGGGCTCCTAACCCTGGCTACTGCCCCTAGCTTCCTACCCCATCCCAGCTTGCATTCAGGACCCTCCTCCCTTCCCTTCTTCGGGGCCATAGATCCTTCAGCTCAGCCTGTTTGGGTGCAGAGACCATGTGGTGAGTTCAAACAGGTAAGAGTTCCTTTGTTTTAATAGCCTGCCAGCAGCAAGGTAGGCCTTTTGTCAGCTTTTTCTGCAAGGTCCCTGGCCAGCAAGGGGCCCTGATCCTGTACCAGAAGATCTATTGGAGAGGTCCCTGGCCAGCAA
>LOEQ01008668.1:0-16908 GCA_001685075.1 Bramus lutescens
AGACAGTGAGGGGAGCAGAGAAAAATGTAGAGCTCAATAAAAATCAATAAAAAACAAAAAAGAAAATATTACATTAAGTAGTGATTTACAGGTTGCAGATGATATCCAGCTAACTTCTTTCTGTTAGGAAGCAAGAAACCATCCCCTCTGATCTGTCTGTTACAGTAGATTCTGAGAGCAGGGAAGTCACTGTCTGCAGCTGTACCTTAACAGCTGAGTTCCTCTTCTAATGTAGAGTCCCAAGTCAGAAGGCCCAGGCTATGTGAGATACAGAATGCCCAGGTTATATAAAACAAGAATCATGGAGGTAAAAAATGATTGTAGTGAGGAATGACAAGAAATAGGGGTAAGAAATCGATGAACAGAGAATGTGAATGACTAGAATGCTGCATATGTATATATCAAAATGTCAATAACCAAATTTAAGTAATAGAATAAAAGAGAGGACTCCATTAAACCCTTTTCGAGACATTTCTTTTGCTTCCTTGTAAGTACCATCAATTTCATTTTTTCTGATGTAGAAAAACAAGTTAGCCTTTGAAGAGCAAAACATCTGGTGTCCACACATGGTTTATGGTTTCTCCATTACCACATGTAACGTGTTCACTATGACTGACTAATAAGGTTAAAAGTTAGCAATCATTTATCAGTTATTTTAGTACATCTCTCATAGTATTGTTTGAGAACATGTATATCAACTTTTAAATTTTGACAAGTTCTAAATGCTAAATTAGTAAAATTTCCTACTGGTGTCATCATAATTTCCAGACAGGTCAAAACCGAAATATAAAGCAGATTTCTTTACCTTTAATTTTCTCACCTTTAGAACAAAGTTTAGATCAGGATAGAAGTGTAAGTTTAAGATAAATGTCCCAGATTTCTATTGATAAAACTCAGAAGTACATGTCATTACATGTAGTGATAAAATGTACTATTCCTTTGAATTTCAAATCTCACCATTTGAAAGTGTAGGACATAGATAATAACAGCAATTTTGGAGAAAAAAGCGTGATAGTCACCAGAAAGAACATAAAGAGATATTCTTACCTAAAACACAATAATTTCACCTTCTAAAACACATTTGATGTCTTTTCTCTTTGTTAAATCTATGTATATTTGTGGCTGGTGTAGCATCATTGTCAGAAATAAAATGCCTATGAAAATCCCATATTAAATGTTTGCTTTTTAAAAAAAAAACTATGTAACTTACTTTTCTTTTCACATATAGTGAAAGGTTAAACAAACTTTATATCCAATAAGAAACAAATGCTATAAATCTCATAAAATTGAGGAGTGCCCATAAAATGTTTCCCTAATAAGTAAATTTCACACTACCTTGGAAAATGTGAGCCCTGTAAATAATGAAGTACAGGTGAACAAATTTTGTTGGATTTGAATGGGACTTTTCTGAGTTATCTATATTCACTCTTTTAATGCTTTCAATGTGCATAGAAAAATCTAAAACGACACGTTACATCCTTTGAGTTAAACTGAAACACGTATGACTTTTCATGGTAGAGTACCCAGCCGATGTATCTGTTTTCTATATGACAAAAAAAAAAAATCAAGGATGGCAGTCTTATCTCCCAGGAAAAGCTGTTTAGTAAGATTGACTTCACTCAGTAAAATCCAACCCAAACTTCGCCCCCACTCCAACCAAACCACACACAACTTTTACATGCCTGATTAAGGTTTGAGGAAGCCAGAGATGGCTTGGGCATCATTATTTATGGCAGTTTATTTCACTTTGGTATATACATCAATTGCTCATCTAACTGGGAAAAAGAATGAATTAGAGCGGCACTATGGTTATTTTACAATCTAATTCTCTAAATCAATTATATGGCTGCTCCAAGCCGTCAGTCATTCACTACTGACAATACTGCTGTTTATTTTCACTGTAGGAAGAATTGAGCACACTGACTTTCCAGTAATCTAATTGTTAAGAATTTAACTTAAATGTAAAAATGGTGGCTTTTTAATTACATACATATTTTGCAGTTTACAGTTACCTGTCATATGTCATTTTTTTCTAGAAAATTATATTATAACATAGGTTGATTGAAGCCTTACCACAACTCTTGCATGTATATAGTGCGACACTGCCCACCTGTGTCAGCTCATTCCTTTGAACTCTTTGCATGTGTTCTTCAGAAAAGGACTTCCTTTCTGATCGGAAGAGAAAGGAGAGTACCAGGTCATTCAATCTCTGAGAATGATTCTTTCCTTCACAGCTTCCCGTCTTTCCACTGCGTTTTCTCTGAGTGTTAAGATGATGTTCATTCAGAGTATACAAATGAAAGTGCCCGAGAATTGTTACCCACTTACAGAGACTCTCAAAGGGTATTAGAATGGGGTACTCTAGGCACACAAGATAGATATTTCCTGAGATAAGGGGATGAGATCATGCAAACAGCTTTATCTCAGGGTCTCAAACATTTTCAGCTCAGTACTCTTTTCACATAAAAAAAATTAACAACTCTAGTACAGAAATAAATAAAATACACCAGGTAATCAAGCATATCATCAATAAAGTTATAATAAACAATGATATGTTCTATTTTTACATAGTTTATATTACATGTACTTTCATCATTTATTAAATATGAGAACAAATTTACATAATAACGTGACAAATGATTTATTTGTTTTTGTATAAAGAATTAAACCTTGTCCGAATATTGTTCTCTGTAAGATGTAGAACATCATCCAGGGACTTTAGAGTTGATTGACATTTTTATTTTACAATCCTCTGGGCTAACAGCAGCACTTTACAAGAATACAAGGTAAAAATTAGCAAGAATATATACAAGGCTATGTTGGAAATTGTTGAAAATGTTGTTCAAATCCTAAGCAAAAAAATTAATAAATGTTATGAAGCTCAAGGTAGGAAATCAAAATAATCATTTAAAATTAAACATTTCAGCACAGTATAGTAGAAAGATCCAACAATGTGATATTTACTGTAATATTGAAGTGTTTTTTTCAATCCAACCATTATTTGTTTATTTTGTTTGTATATTTGTATGCGTTGCACATTTGTGTGACTGATGTGGGTACATTGCTTTATCATACACATGTGCATATGAGAGAGGGAAACCTAGGATATCAATGCTCACTTTCCATGTTGTTTGAGACAGGGTTTCTGTAATATTTTTTTCTGTGCATGTCAGGATAGCTGGACTCTGAGCTATGAAAATTCTGCTGCTTCTGCTTCCCATCTCCTGTAAGACAACACGGCTACAGGCTCTGAATAGGGCTTTTATATGGTCTTGGGTGTTCAGATTCAGGTTCTCAAACGTATTTACAGGGATTTGTACTTTTACTCATTCAGTCACATCTCCAATCCCATTATAATTATTATAAGGTCAGATGGTCTTACTTTTCAATTATGTGTATATGTGTGGGATTGTGTATGTGCTCATAGATTCATGTGCCTGCAGAGGCTAGAAGAGGAGGTAGAGATGACTGGGATGTACCAGGTGTGGGTTCTGGGACCAAGCTGTGGTCCTCTGAAAGAACAATATGCACTGTTAATTGCTGAGCCATCTCCCCAACCCCACCATAATATTTTGTAAAAGCAGAAAATGTATGCACAGAAAAAAGACAATACTTTCTAATCAGGGACTGTGTTTCAGGCCTCATTCATTGGCGTGTGGTGTGGCTGAATGTGAATTGAGCACACACTGAGAATGACGTATGTTCTACTCTTAGGCTATTGCAAAGAAATGCAGTTTATGTGAGCAGGGTGAGAAACACACTGAATTTATTTTACAATTGATTTTCAGTTTAGTTCGGTTTCTGCTTATTCAGAACTTCTTTCTCATTGTTTTCTAAGTTTTGATGATCCCCATGTTCCGCTACACGGCATGGAGTCATGGTACGAAGCTTAAGCAACTGAACTGTTTTGAAAGCCTATTGAGAATAGGAAAGTTAAAAAAAAAAGAGTTGATAGTTAAATATATTATTTACTCATATTGCACTGACATTTTACAGTTTTGAATTCTAGTCTTTTCTAGGTGTCATGTCTGATTTCCTTTCCCTGCTCTCTTTCCCTGCTCTCCCTCTTCAATCCTTTCCCCTTCCATTCTTTATCCCCTTCATTTCCTTTTAAGAGTGCTCTTGTACAAGCCTTTGCTTGGCAACACATGAGACAACCTTTTAAGATTATTTGCTCTCGTCTTTTGATATCTCTGGAAGTTACTTCCATATTTATTATAATCTGTAATGATTTCATCCTTAATGTAAATATTCTGTATGTGAAGAATATTTTATATATTCAGGCAGAATAATATTTAAAAGTACAATTAGAAATAGCATTGATTTCGGTTTGTAACTCAGGACAGTGCTTGATTAGCAGTCAAGGGGCTCTGAATTTAGCACAAAACAGTGAAAAAAGTTAATAAAGTGTTTACAAAACATTGTATATTTTTTGTGCTCTATCTGAGGTGTGGTTTCTCTTTATCCCACCTTAGTTGATTTATCTCAAAGATATAAATTTTCTTAGGGGTTGAACATTACAATGCTTCATTAAAGCTTATAGTGTATCATTCCTGGTGTTATGTATTTTTAAAATTTTGTAAATGAAAAATAAAAGAACTACTTTCTAATGAGACACAAACTTAGTTCCTGAAGAAATATCAAATTTTTGTCCTGAAAATACAAAAAAAAATATTCCCAGTCTTCAGGTGACCCAAACCTGAAATTCTCAAGTGAAAGCCAGATTGGGCTGTGTAGATGACCTCTGACCCGTAACAACAGCACAATTACCAATTATGACAACAAAACAAAGCAGCACAAAAGAAAACAAAGTTCATTTAATGCAGCTCTATGTTGTTTTCTCCACAGGCATGTGGAGAAAAAAATATGCATATGATCTTTGAAAGGTAAATATTGTCCAAATCTTGAATTCGTCTCAAAAATGTAGTTCATCACAGCCACCTTCATTCAAAATAGAGGAGCCATAAAAAAATTCAATATACATAAAAAATCAGAAATGAGCAAACATACTCCAAAAACAGAAATGTTAGCCATCAGATTAGTGATTAACCTGTTTAATAGATTTGAAAAGTTACTTGTATTATATGCATTTATACATAAAGAAACAAAGGTATGATGTTGACAGAATTTTATAATTGACCTAAAAATCCTAACATTAGCTTAATTTAAGCTTTTAAAATTTAAACAGTGTAATAGTGTTCATAAAAATATTAAAATGAAGTATATATATCATTAAGTTTTCTAATGCTAGCAACTGAAAATCCAAATTAAATAATAATGTAGCTCTATAATAATAGTGTGTTGACTGTTTCTATAGATAATTATTAAAAAATTATAGCTATCAGGGAAATGCAAATCAAAACAACTTTGAGATACCATCTTACACCTGTCAGAATGGCTAAAATCAGAAACACCAATGATAGCCTTTGTTGGAGAAGATAATAAACTCGACCCTGTAATTATGATGACAGTGTAATATGCAAAAAAATAAACTAAGAAGTTAAATAAAAAGTCACAAATAGTTATGCAAAAGATGATTTTATTTTACAAAATCATGTAACAATTTTAACTAATTTCAAGTGTTGAGTAGGTATAGTCTAATTTTTTTAAACTTTCTTTTATTTTAATATGTTTGTACGTGTATCTGTGGGTGAATAGGTGCTTTTGACTGCAGGAGTGCAGTGAGGTGTGTAGGTAGGCTGGAACTGAAGAAACAGGTAATTGATTGTGAGCCTCTGCATGTGGGTGCTGGGAACAGGGCTTTGTCTTCAGGAAGAGCAGCATGTACTCTGAACTGCTGAGCCATCTTTCCAGCCCTATGTGAACTATTTTTCAAGATATAACCCTTCTGGTTTTGAAAAGCCATTTAAGTGCAGTTCTCACAGGTATTATATACTTCTGTACACTTTAAGACTTCCTTTTCCTGTTGTTAATTTTAAGGATGTTATTAAAGTGATACTGTGTTCTATTACTAACACAAGTGTGCTATTTATTAAGACCTCCACTATTTATATAATTCCCACCCAAGGCATCTTATTACCGTATTACAGTTAGTCAACACATACTTTCTCAGATTTTTACTTTTTTATAATTTTGATAGTTTTGAGGAGCTCTGAACAGAGGTTTTTCCATGATCTTGAGTATGATTATGTGTGTTTTCCTCATGATTAATCTGAGGCCACTGATATTAGTAGCAATAGGGTAATCTCTGTGAACCAATTAAAGGGTAAGGTTATTAGAACTTGATTAATTTGTGTTGGGAGTGGTTTGTCTAATCAAGATTTTTTATTCCTGCTCTTTAAAGAAACTACTATATAAATAAGTTGTATTTTTTTTCACTCTATACTGGTTTATTCTCTATTGCTTTATTTGTTCAATATGTTTGTATCATTTTAGAATGATGGATAGTCTATCTTATTTTATGTTTAAATACAATGTTATCTTTATAATTTTGGCACTGAAATTATCTATTTGTGTCATTAAGTAATTTTTAAAAATTCACCTGCCTGCAGTGTATAAACATTTATCCTTGCAAATCTTTGAGTTTAAAGTATAAATATTTCATTAGCCCAAATATCCACATAGCATATTAATATATTTATGTGCATCAATATATTAATAAAGTTAAAAGAATTTGTAATGTCTCTGCCATTAATCAAATTCCATATGATTTATTTTCATTTTCTTTCTACATTCTCTAGTTTCAACATGAAAAGGTAGCCACTCTCATGACTTTTAATTTATATTTTTATTTATTCCTAAGATTCAGGTGAGTGTCTGCATAGCTATTAATTTGTACTTCCATGAAAACAATTCTACCTTGTTATAAATTCCAATGTAAATCCTCTACTCCTTGTCAAGAGTGCTTAAATCAACTTTTTTTGCCTCCTATTCTTTTCTGTGATGGTGTAGGAGTTCCTTCTGTTTGTGGTTGCTTTCATTGGCTAATGAATAAAGAAACTGCCTTGGCCTAGTTGATAGGGCAGAACTTAAGTAGGCAGGTAATGCAGAACTGAATTCTTGGAGGAAGAAAGGCAGAGAAGGAGAGGAACACCATGGAGCTGCCAGAGACGGACATACTGAATCTTTCCTGGTAAGCCACTGCCATGTGGCAATATACAAAGATTAATAGAAATGGGTTAAATCAAGGTATGAGAGTTAGCCAATAAGAGGCTAGAGCTAATGGACCAAGCATTGTTTTAATTAATACAATTTCTGTGTGATTATTTTGGGGCTAAGCTAGCTGAGCGGCCAGGAGGGACAAGCTGCCCTCTCCCTTACAACACTGTGAGTTCATTTTGTGAATCTGTAGATTTACATTTTTCTTTTTTGAAGTTTGTATTACATCCTGTTTTGCATAAATCTTTTTATCTTTTGAAAATCTGTAAACATAAAGATATCTTACTGAAGTCTTAAAGATGAATTATGTTGCTACCACTATGAAATCATGGCTAAACTTTCACTATTGTATCTCCTATGCTTCATTGGTTTAATTTATTACTGTCTGTAAATTTTTAGCAACCACTTATCTGTTTTACTTCTGGTATTATTTGTCTTTTCCAAAGAGTCATATAAATGTAATCATATTGTTCTTGCAAATAGCAATATACTTTAATCATTCTTTTTAGATTTACTTATTTTGGGTTAACAGTGAAGTCTTTATTCTTGTTGAACAGTATTGGATGTAGCACTTCTAGTATTTGTAGACTGAATAAATGTTTTTCTTGGGGGCTGCTGAGATGGCTCAATGTTGGGAAAGCTACTTGCCATCATGTCTAAGAATTGCATGTATCCTGAGCTAGATCTCCAAACCCACATGGAAACAGGAAGTAGCCAACTCCTGCAAGGTGTTCACTGGTTTCTACTAATATGTTGTGGAGTGGGCATGTCCTCTCCTTTCCCCCTCGACCAATATAGGAGAGTGTGTGTGTGTGTGTGTGTGTGTGTGTGTGTGTGAGAGAGAGAGAGAGAGAGAGAGAGAGAGAGAGAGAGGAGATACACAAATAAATAAATGTAAATATTTAAACAATAGACATTGTTGTTTTCAAATTTTTATAGCTATAAGCAGAGGTCATATGAATACCCACATCCAGGAGTATGCTGATGGATCTTGACTTAGCATCACAAATACACCTGTAAAAACAATTTCTGGATGTCAATGCAGGAATATGCATAATTTTGAAAGGAAATGCCAACCGTTTTCTAAGAATGCTGCACGTTCAATGCTCAAGTCATAGAGTAATTTGGAAAGGACCCATATCCTAACATTATTTACCCTTTCATTATGAACGTGGATGAGCTCTTCATATTTTAAATCATCATTGATTTTATTTGGTTAATACTTTGTAACTTTCTGTATAAAGACAGATTCAGTATTGACTAGACTAACTTAAATTACTTAAAACAACTTTTTATACCACGGAATTTTTTGTTTGTTTTTAATACATTAGTTGATTTTTGAAAAACAGCAGTGTATTCTCCGTCCCTTTCAAAGATAACTCAGACATGGTCAAAGAATCAGAAAATGTCTCCTTGAGTGTTTCCCTCATGCACCTAGTTGGAATCGCTACTGAATTTATCTGGGTATCCTATCCTCCTTCTTCAGATTTAAAACCAAATTCATTTTCTCAATAGAGCTAGAACTATTTGACTTTCATAACAAGCCATTACTCTTTTAATTTTATACATGTCAGTGTATGAGTTTGTTCATGAGAGTGGAGCTTAATTATACAACATTGTGAGCTGCCCACAGATAGGGTTTGTATTGTTTTGATGCGACACCATGACCACAGCAATGCTTACCAAAATGATACTGTGGGAGCTAGCTTACATTTCAGACGTTCAGTCCATTATATTAGCATGCTGGGACGTGGTGGCATGTAGGCAGGCATGGTGATGGAGGGTTAGCTGCTACATGCTGACAAGCAGGCAACAGGTAGTAGACTGAGTGTTAGACTGAGCAAAGCTTGAACAAAAGAGACCCCAATCCCTGGCCCCACAGTGATACACTTCCTCCAACAAGGCCAAACCTATTTCAACAATGCCATACCTTTTAATAGTGCCTTTGGTGATTTTTTTTTCACAGCATCACAAATACTCACCCTTAACCATTCAGCCATCTCTCCAGCTCCCCAAGTATGATTTGAGTCAGTTTTCATAATCAGTGCCTTTCTTTGCATTTTTTCTTTCCAGACATAATAATTATAAATCAATATAATGTGATTTTTCTGTATATTTATACCATAGAATGATTCAATCAAATTAGTTATATATCTGTCATGCACATACCTATGAACTTGCATGAACCAGTACAGAATTTGTGGTTTAGTTATTTCTAAAGTTGTTTTTATTTAAAATATAATATTTTTACTTATTTATATGATTCAGTCTTATAATTCAGTGCATGCATAGAAAACATAGAGTGATCAAATAAGGCTAATTATCAATTATCTTTCCTCCAATATTATCATTTCTACATTTGGATACTTTCAAACTAGTAATGAGACTTGTTGACATGCCTATTGTCCATATGTCTACCTTTTTTGAGATGTCAGTTTAGAAAATTTTTTTTACTATTTATCACCCAGCTTTTTTGTCTCTTAAATTTTTAGTGTTCCTTATATGATCTATATATTATTCCCTTCTCAGATGAGTATTTTGTTAATGTTTTATCCTATCTTCTGGGGCAATCTTTCCCTCTGTTAATTGTTCCTTAACTATGTGAAAACTAATTTGTCTAGTATAATAGTACTTGTTTAATTATAGAAGAAAATGCCATGAATTTAAGGGGAGTGGGGCACTGGAAGAGTTGTGGTGGGAGAGAGGGCAGAAATGACATAAATACGTGATTCATGTATGAAAAACTTTCAAAACAATAAAGAGTTTTAAATAAGAAATAAAACTGATAGATTACACATTAAATCTATAATCTTAACATTTAAAATATAAAGTTATGTAGTAACCATAAAATATCATTGCTGTAAAACATCTAAATAAATTTACATTTGAGGTTAGTAGAAAAACAAATTTTATACAAGTGCATTCTGTATCCTGCAATTGTACTTAATTTCTCTGATGTTAATTACTTCAATTTTGGATGACTTTCTCTTTATAAGACCATGTCATCCATTAGAGAGCAGATTTATATTCTTGCTTTTGATCTTTTCCTCAGTTTTATAGAGTCTAGTAATAATCCTATCAATACATTCTTCATTTTGACTGTGTTTTGATTTTTTAACACTTCTTTTTGAATCTCAGAGCCCTTGTGTCTCTCCTGACATTACACATCTGGTCTCAACTGCTGCATAGTTTTCTTATCTTATAATTCCAACATCTGTGCCCAGGTAAATAGGCCTTCTGAGTACAATAATGCCTGGTTTGGTCAAAGTTTTTATGTTTTAGTGACGGTTGTGATTATGAATGTAGCAAAGAATTCTTTTCTTTTCTTCTTTGTTATGGGACACTTTATTCTGTTCCTCAGAAAGATTTGTTTTTGTAGCTTTTTATCTTCCTCTTTGTCTTAATCTCAATAGGTTTGCCTCCCAGGGCTTTGGTTTTGCCTGTGTTTCTGTCCCAGGCATGGGAATTCCAGAGAGACTAAGACATGGTGACTAAATGAATGTTTCCATGCAAGGCATGACTAGAGCTATTCCCAGTAACATGAACTGTGCCTTCTTATGGGTACTGAAGAGCTTCAGAACATCAAAGATGAAGGGAATTCTTTTGGGAAAAACAGGAATAGGTAAAATCAAGAGAGTCAAAGAGGTTAAAAAAAGGAGAGAATAAAGTTCTATCTTGATTCTAAATATAGGACCAGAGAGAAAATTTCCAGGGCTCCAGAATGATTTAGAATATCCTGAGAACAGAAGCTCTGAGTCATTGTAATCAGGTTGCTACAGTATCATATTGGGTAATAGTACAGCTTATTCATATATATACATATATATTCATATATGTACATGTATATTCATATATACAGTCATTTATATATATATATATATATATGATTGAAGATACTCATGATCGTTGATTAGCTTTAGGATAAATTGAATTGATTAAGTTAGGTATTGCAATTCAATCAGAAATATGAAATATTTAGAGTCACAATGAGATCTTACATAACAGGGAAACATCACAAGGAACCTAAATTGGAATTAACATATGTAATAGATGTAATGGCATTATTTGTTTAAAATTTGAATATCATTAAATTATGCAAGCATGGCAGTATTATTGAGAAATTTGTTTGTTATTTTTCCACATTTGCTTAAGCACACATTTTACTTTTTTATCTAAAATGGAAATATTGAACATTCTTAAAAATATTTTTCATTGCATATTGGATTATATAAAGAGAAGTCATACATAGTGAGATTTTCTATCAGGAGTGTTTCATTACATAAAAACTTGTGCTTATTTCTAAGAAGGCAAAATATTGGATTCAGTGTTTTACATTCACTATTCTGCTTTTTTTGGAGGCTATGGTTAATTGTTCAGTGTGGGCTATCTATGAATAATGAGATAGAAATGGAAGTCTAAAGTAACTGTTTGTTTCTTATATTTTTTTTCATTTTTTTTGCTCTAAAATACAGGTTGGAATATGGTAGTTTATATGTCACCATACTTGTTGAATTATGCAGATACATATTTAAGTTTATTCTCTTTGAATTGAACTAGCGATTCAAGGTCAAAGATTTACCTCACTATTATAATAAATCTTGCAGAGGTGTTCTGTAGACTTCAAAGATAAGAAAATATATTGTATATTAATTCTCTAATTGTCTAAAAATAGGCCACTTCATCATCAGTTAATGAGCTGTCCACACACCTGTGGCAAGCCTTCCTACCACAGTGACAGCAAAGCATTCTTATTTAGGGAAGATCAATAGCTGTATACATCTTTCTTTTACATGGTTTAATTTACATCTCACTTTTAATATCATTTAAAAGTACATAAGCAAATCCTATTTGACATTTTTATTACCATTGTAATATCTCAAGTTTAATTTGTGGCAATACATATAGTCATATGCAAACTTAGAAGAAAGAAAGGAAGAAGAAAAAGACCAACAACCCAAACCAAAAGACAGAAAGCATAGGTTAGATTTATAGATAAATGGCATTATTGTGAAAGATACCAGTTCCTGCGATGAATTTGAAAGAGTTTAATTTTCAAATGACCTCTAAGAGTTCTTTTTTTTCTATTTGTTTCTATTTGTTTAGGAAGATGTCATTGAAACATTTCTCAAGGGGTCATCAGCAGTGTTTTAATCAATACAATTGATTTATTGGCATTATTTGAAAAGTCCAAAATAAACTTCAAAAAAGAAGGAAACAAAAAGAATTGTAGTCCTCTGAAAGTAAGGCTGATCCTCAATACATATGTTTAGAATTTCACATATTGAAAGTTTACCTGGAAATCTAAGGTCATATAATACATACATATTTTATGTATATATTATATTGTACATACATCTTTAAGTTTTGAAACTTCAAACAAGTGACTTCAAAAAAATGTGATAGGTGAGAGAAATAGCTGGCTCCTTGGACAATAACCCAAAGTACCTCTGCAACATTGGGTCATTCATCTTCATTCTAAAGGTCTAGAATATCCAGCAGACTTTTCTATGAAGTAGAATTTTTGAAGGACTCTCTCAACTTGTCTTAGCAAGATTTGGCAGCCACTCTTTTTTGTGTTCTGCTTTTCCAATTAAGACAACACAGTTGAGGTAAGGGCATTCTCCTGTCCAGTCCTTACTTTTGTCACAAAGAGAGTAAACTCCATGTGGAGTTAATTCAATGCCCATTACCTTCTCTGAAGTAAATTGGTGCTGCCAAGGAGCAGACATGTCTCATTGTCATTATAAAGCATCCTATGTTATTAAACATCTTATGTGCCATATACTGTAGAACTCTGAAGTATTTGAAGATGATCTGTTAATTTAAAATATATCTTTGTTTCACCTTGGAAATATAACTGATATGACTACAAGTTTAATTGTAATAGGTGACTAATTACATTTTCTGTATATCCTAAATAGTTGGTAATAATAGCTTTTAAGAACTAGAAATTTGCTAAGTTGTTAAATGAACTGTATAGGCATCATACTTCTAACAAGATTAGAAATGTATTACAATATGTTTTAACAAAATTAATCTTAAATTTGTATCAATATACAAAATTCATATTCAATATACAAATGTGTAGTCCAGAGTAAAACATTTAAAGCTAGTAGGTGCTTTTAAAAAGTAGATTCAATAATCTGGGTTTTTATTTCTGTCATATCTATATAATCTCTTTTTCCTTTTCAGAGTAAAGCCAATAATCTAACCTTTTATTCTATCATACCTGTATTCCCTTTATTCTTTTCAAAGCAAGAACTCTGAATCTAATCTCTTTTGTTCAACTTCCCTCTTGACGATCACCAATAACAACTTATAAAAACTCACCTAACCAATTACAAATATCCATAACCCTTTGAATAACCAAAAACCACTCACTCCACCTTTGGGAATGTGAGTGTGCATTCTTAAATTTACTTCCTGCTGTCTGGGGGCAATGGCAAAATTAGGGAATCCCAAAAAGAAAACATTTAACATAATTGCTATGTCCTCGGAAAGATTGTTGTATCATTTGTTGTCCAGTCTCTGCATAATGGGAAAGTGTGGGGCTTGGATCTTGTCTAGAGTAGTCTGTGAGGGTGGTTTCATCTCAGCTAGCCACCTTGAAATTGTTCTGAGAAATTTGTAGTCCAAAGCTGATCTTTGTTATTTTTCAGCTTTGTGGCATTCTATTATAATCTTGGAGGAATTATTGTGGGGTCCCATCTTGTTTTTGGTGACTTCAGATATCACATTATGTCAGATTATTTCTTTTCTTGCTCATTTTCCCAGTAGTTCTCCTTTCTTCCTTGGATGCTTATTTGTCCAAAAATCGTAAAATTCCTCATGATGTTTGCTTTTATTTTCTTGAAAAGATGAAAACAAAACGCTTCTCCAACTCTAAGTTTGGGGAGGTTCCTAATCTAAAATTTATCAATTTTGATTTATGGTTTCTTCTGGAATTTCTGTTTAACTTCTCATGGTTTTCTAGCATCCAGAGCAGTACCAGTTTTTGTTGTTGGTTGTTGTGTTTATGTTTTTTTGTTGTTTGTTTGTTTTTGACAATAGGCATTATGTTCTTTAATTGTTCTGGGAAGAAGTTTCCTCTATGACCACTGGAAATGACTAAACTGAATTTGTCATAGTATCCCACTGGAGCTCACTCAAGTAGTTTCCAAAAGACAAAACATAACCTTGAATGATTCTTGTTGATCTAAATTCATTAGACACACCTTTGCCTTTGCCACACCTTCTGCATAATCCAGAAGGGAGGGGCATTCTGTTTTGATTATGCTTAGAAAAAATATTTCTGGAAACATCCTGTTTACAATCACTTTTAAGGTGACCTTGTTTACCACAAATATAACACTTGACATTTCATTTTTTCTCCAAACTTTTCAAAATTGTCTCTCCTATCCAAGCATCATCATTATCATGAGATTCAATATTGATTATATCTAGGATCCATTTCTCTGAGGGTGCTGACCTTTCCTTTAAAGGCCTAATTACCTTATTTTATTGAGAATTAGCACTTTCAAAAGTCAGAGATTAAATTATTATTTGACTAGTTTCTGAATTTGGTATCATTCTATTTACTGCTGAAGTCACTTTTTGTAAGAAATTTGTGAATGCTTCCTTTGGCCCCTATATAACTTTAGTAAATGACATGATTTTCTTTCTTACAATTTTCTTCTCCAAATCTGTTCTAAGCATTCAAAGCTGCTGTGTGGCATAAAGCCAGGGCATGGTCATCATATAAAGATTGCCTTTCTGTAGAAGCAGTATCACTTTCTCCAAGAAATTGAACTTGGGAGATTTCCATACCTCTCATTTTAGTCTGTTGTTCAATAGTCTTAGCTTCTTCTCTGAACCAGATACTACACTGTAATTGTGTCCATGCTCTAAAACAGCTTCACTCAAGCCTATCAAGTCCTTATGGATAGTTCTATTACAAATGGACAACAAGTTTAACATTTGCTTCACAAAAGAGGACTGCATGCTATGTAAGATTATTACTTCCTTGAACCTCCTCAAATCCAACAGTTCCACAGGAGTCCATTTAACTCTTGCACAGCCTTGGTGATATCTGTCATTTGGCAGTTATTCCTGTAATGTTACTGACTATACAATGTTTGACTGTTTGAAAATCCTATGCTCTTCCTCTTCGAATCTCATAATGCAATGCTGAAATTGGTTCTCCATTAAATTCCTTTGTTTGTATCTGAATATCACTATGATGTATTTTATTTAATTTTTCTCATACCTGTATCTTGGCTATCAAACCAAACACCTTTTTAAGAGATAAACCAAAAATTATCAAACAAGCAAGGATTATCAAAATGATAATTGACTGTGTATCAATCTTAGTTAAGTTGATTATCCCTTCATTTAATTTTTCAATTTTTAAATAATGCATTACACCATCATACAGAGCCCTAACTTTCACTATCATAATGGTGTCTTCCATTTTTTTTAATGTGGAAAAACTTTCCCTTTTAACTAATTCTTTCCTTAAGAATTCCCAATTTTTACATCAAATCTGCCAATTATGATGAAGATATGAGGCTTCTTGCTACTGTACAGATCAGTAAAAGCCTGATTGAGTTTTAAGGTGGCTACTTAGTTTGGCAGCAGCCCAAGAAAAGGATTCAGGGAAAGCCCAACAGGAAAGAGCAAAGGAAAACCTACCTGGTAGGACAATGACTCACCTATGTGTAAGTCTGGCCTCAGTCATAGGCAAATGGCTTTTTGTGTGAATTTATATTCCAAAAGAGGTTGCCAGATGTAGCGTGAAAAGTAAAAACCCAGAGACAGATATTAGGGTTCAAGCTGAAAGATCAGAGAAGCAAAGCAGCCAACCACTAGAGAGTTCGTACCTCTGAAATTTTCAGTCTGAAAAGAGTAAGTTCCTGTCTTATCCTGCCTTTTACTCCTCTCTAGTGCTGGTATTAAAAGTGTGAACCAGCACTGCCCGACCTCTATGTCTAACTGGTATGGCTATTGGGATTAAAGGTGTACGCCACCACTGCCTAGGTTATATGGTTGACTAGTGTGGCTAGCTTTGCAGTTTGGGGCTTCAGGAATGCTTTATTTCTTAGATCATAAACAAAGTATCACTGTAAAAAATCCCAAGAACAGCACAAGAAACAGATATAGATTCAGAGATGAATTTTTTTTCACACTCAGAATTTCATAAAAACACTAACCTAGAATGTGGGGGGCATGTGTGTAGAGAGAGAGAGAGAGAGAGAGAGAGAGAGAGAGAGAGAGAGAGAGANNNGAGAGAGAGAGAGAGAGAGAGAGAGAGAGATTGAAAAGATAATGAAAGAAATAAGCCTGTGACATGACATTATGAGATAAATATGCTGTTGAGTTCATTTTCCATTGACCATCTACGGTTGGGCATGTGGTCTACCCTTAAGGGTAGCTTGAGCCAGGCATTGGTGGCATACACCTTTAACCCTAGCACTCCGGAGGCAGAGGCAGGGCAGGGCAGATCTCTGTCATTTCAAGGCCAGCTTGGTCAAGAGAGTTCCAAGACAGGCTCCAAAGCTACAGAGAAACCTTGTCTTAGAGAGAGAGAGAGAGAGAGAGAGAGAGAGAGAGAGAGCTTGTGCCAGATATTTTGGTGTGTGCCTTTAATTCCAGCATTTGGGAGGCAGAGGCAGGTGGATCTCTGTGGATTTCAGACAAGCGTGGTCTACAAAAGTGAGTTCCAGAACTGCCAGAGCTGTTGGATAGAGAAACCCTACCTTAAAAAAAATAGATAGATAGATAGATAGATAGATAGATAGATAGATAGATAGA
>LOEQ01008668.1:38357-48545 GCA_001685075.1 Bramus lutescens
CTCCTGTCAGAATGGCTAAAATCGAAAGCACCAATGATAGCCTATGCTTGAGAGGATGTGGAGTAAGGGGAACACTCATCCATTGCTTTTGGGAATGCAAACTTGTACAACCACTTTGGAAATCAGTGTGGCTGCTTCTCAGGAAATTTGGGATCAGTCTACCACAGGATCCAGCAATACCACTCCTGGGAATATACCCAAGAGCCGCCTATCATACTAAAAAAGCATTTTCAACTATGTTCACTGCAGCATTATTTGTAATAGCCAGAACCTGGAAACAACCTAGATGCCCCTCAATGGAAGAATGGATAAAGTGTGGAATATAATGCATTAGAGTACTACTCAGCAGTAAAAAACAATGACATCTTGAATTTTGCACGCAAATGGATGCAAATAGTATACATTTCTTATGAAGCAACCACAACTTCTCAAGAAATACAGTTATCAATATTGTTTAAAACATCTTAGATATTAAAGTAGTTGTCATTTATGGTACATGTTCTTGCCTACAATGTAAAATACTAGTTTGCAAATCTCTTACTTTTTATATGTGACAATTCTGAGTACTTTCAACTTCACATTCTCGAGCACTCGTACTCACAGAGTTTGCATGGCTCTGGGGAGACACATTCTTTGGGGGATTTATGGACACATGGAGAGTTTAAGAGAATAAGGTTAATTTTCTGTGTTTTATCTTGCTTCCACATTGATTTATACTTCTGAATTGTCAATGCACTGTGATAAATAGCTTTGTGTTTTCCTTTTCTGCACTTTCACAGTATTTTTCATAGATAACTAAGAAGAGACATTAATCTAAGCTATCTTGAACATAATATGGCACATTGTCTCCTGAAGGTGCAGTGAATATAGCAGTTCTAGCATCTTTAATCAAGTTCCACAAACTGCTCCACAGTCTATATCTTTGGTAGGTGAGCATAAAATAATTTTCTAAGAGTAATTTTAAGACAAAATTTGTCTTTATGCTCTTTCATCAGGTGTATATTAGTCATAATTATAAATTGATAATAACTACCACAATAACAATACAAAACACATTATAAAACTAACATTTGTATCTTGGTTATGGAAGGTATGCTATGGATCAATAAAATCTTCTTTTAGCCTAAAAATATACTGTCTGGATAAAATCTGGGAATGTACAATTGAGAATGAAAACACAGGTGAGTTGAAATTTAAAATTAAATGTGAGCTTATTTATATTTGGCAAGAATCAATCTACACAGTATTTATGGTCTCTTCCAATTTTTATGTGTTTGAGAGAAATATAAGCTGAGAATTCTTGTTGTGATCACTAACTACAAATTCTTCATTAAAAGCATGCTAGTCTTGTATTTGTTTGAATATGTGGTCTCAAGCCTGAGATGAGAATTATATTGAGTAATAACTGGTGGACTTCTTTGTCATGTGGCAGGAAAGCAACTAAATCGTGAAAAAACAAACTGAAGAAAAATAGTAGACTGTTTAACAAAGTGGCAGTTTCCAATGTACAAAGGTGAGCAACACAATTAACAGCACAAATTTTACTGGAAGTTTTCAATAACTCTTAAATTTAAAAAAATGCTTATCAACAAAATGAAGGATGATAAAAATAGCAAAGTCCAATATCCAACTTTTGTTGGAACTGAACTGTATACTGATGATTTACTCTGGTATTTGGGATTTAAAAAATTATTTTATACAAAAAATTTAAAAATTATAATGCAATTGCACCCTTTCCCCTTCCATTTCTTTCAAATTCATGAAACCTTTTTCCTTTTCCTCTTTTTTATTTTTTTTTGCACTTTAAATTTCTCTCAGATCCTCTCCCTTCCTCTCCTCTCCCCTTCTACCTTCTCCCATTGCCTCCACTCTCAAATTTACTCAGGAGATCTTGTCTTTTTCTCCTCCTATTTCGATCCATGTATGTCTCTCTTAGGGTCCTCTTTATTGTCTAGGATTTTTGGGGGTTGTGGATTGTAGACTGGGCTTTCTTTGCTTTATGTCTAAAAAGCACTTATGAGTGAGTACATATTTTATTTGTCTTTCTGGGTCTGAATCATCTCACTCAATATGATTTGTATGAATCCATCATTTGTCTGCAAATTTCAAATTGTCATTATTTTTTACCACTGAGTTGTACTCCATTGTTTAAAAGTACCTCATTTTCTTTAAAAATTCTTTGGTTGAGGGGCACCTAGATCGTTTCCATATTCTGACTATTACAGATAATGCTGCTATGAATAAAATGAGTACATGTCCTTATGGTATGAATGAGCATACTTTGGGTATATACCCAAGAGTAGTGTTAATAGCTAGGTCTTGAGGTTGATTGTTTCCTAATTTTCTAAAAATTGGCATACTGATTTCCAACATGGCTGTAAGGGTTTGTACTCCCTCCAGCAATTAAGGGCTACATTTCTTACCCCGCATCCTTTCCAGCATAAGCTGCTATCTGTGCTTTTGACCTTGGCCATTCTGACAGGTATAAGACTAAATCTCAGAGTTGTTTCATTTGCATTTCTCTGATGGCTATGGATGTTGAACATTTCCTAAGGTGTCTTTCAGCCATTTGAAATTCATCTGTTGAGAGTTCTCTGTTCAGGTCTGTTCCCCACATTTTATCAGATTATTTATTCTTTTGATATCTAGTTTCTTGGGTTCTTTGTGTATTTTGGAGATCAGTCCTCTGTCTGATGTTGTGTTAGTGAATATCTTTTCCCATTCTGTAGGCTGCCATTTTGCCTTGTTGAATGTGTCTTTTGATTTACAGAAGTAGCTCTCCTATATATAAATGCTAAATAGGCTGCAAAAGAAATCAGAGAAGCAGCACCTTTTACAATAGACACAATAATGTAAGATGTCTTGTGGTATCTCCAATCAAAGAAGTGAAAGAACTATTCAACAAGAACATTAACTCTTTAAAGAAAGAAATTTGGGAGGACACCAGAAAATGGAAAGATCTCCCATGCTCTTGGGTAGGTAGAAATAACAGAGTAAAAATGGCAATCTTACCAAAAATAATCTATAGATTCAATGAAATGCCCATCAAAATTCCAGCAATATTCTTCACAGACCTCAAAAGAACAATACTCAACTTCAATTAGAAAAACAAAAAACCCATGATACCCAAATCAATCCTATATAATAAAGGACCTTCTGGAGATATCAACATCCCTGACTTCAAACTCTACTAATGAGCTACTGGTGTAGGCGTTCCTTCTGTAGGTGTGTTGCTTTCATTGGTTAATTAATAAAGAAACTGCCTTGGCCTAGTTAATAGGGCAGAACTTAGGTAGGTGGGGAAGACAGAACTGAATGCTGGGAGAAAGAAAGGCAGAGTAGGGAAGAGAAAGCTATGAATCCACAGATAGAGTGAGACATGATGAATATTTCTTGGTAAGCCACAGCCATGTGACAATATACAGGTTAAATGAAATAGATTAAATCAAGATGTGAGAGTTAGCAAATAAGAAGGTAGAGCTAATGGGCCAAGCAGTAATTTAATGAATATAGTTTCTGCGTGGTAGTTTTGGGACTAAGCAAGCTGGGCAGATGGGATGGACAAGTGGGCACTCCTTCTGTTTCAAGCTACAGTACTGAAAACAGTCTGATATTGGCAAAACATACAGAAAGACCAATGGAACTGAATCAAAGACCCAGACATTAATCTACACACCTTTGAACATGAAACTTTTTGACAATGAACCAAAAAATATAAAATGTAAAAAAGTAAGAAAATTCAACAAATGGCGCTGGCATAACTGGTATCAACATGTAGAAGAATGAAAATAGATCCATATCTATCACCATGTACAAAACTCAAGTCCAAATCGATCAAAGACCTCAACATAAAGTCCACCTCACTGAACTTGATAGAAGTGGGAATTACATTTGAATGCAGTGGCACAGGAGGCCACTCCCTAAATATAATTTCAGTAGCACAGATACTGAGAGCAACACTTAATAAATGGGACGTCCTGAAACCGAAAAGCTTCAAAATTATTTTTCTCTAATATTGATTTAATTTTCTTAGGTTTCTATTGTGATAAAATACCATATCCAAAAGAAACTTGAGGAAAAAACCTTTAACTTCCACTTAAAATTGTCAGGTCATATTTCATCATGATGTCAAAGCAAGGCAGGAACTAAAGAAAGGAACCTGAAAGCAGGAACTGAAGCATAACACATGGAGGATAGCTGCTTACTGGCTTATGTTTTACCAAGCTTATCTTCTTATGCCCACCAAGACCATGGCCCAGGAATAATGTTTTTCATAGTGAGTTGGACCCTCCTATATCAACCGTCACTGAAGAAAACATACCACAGGTTTGTCAAAGGGTCAATCTAGTAGGGGAAGTTTCTCAACTGAGTTTCTTCTTTCAAATGCCTCTAGTTTATGTCAACTGACACAAAGCTAGCAACAACATGTATGTATACCAAAATACATAAATACAACCTGCTCAGTCTACATAATGTTCCCTGATTGTCTATTATTTCAAAGCTGACTTCTTAGATTAGATGAACAATTAGGGTTTCTTTTTTCTTGGGGAAGACTATCCCAGTTTCAGAATTACCCTGTTGCTTATAGTTCTTTGTAGGGTCAAGGCTCTGAAGGTCTTTTGTCTTCTATGTTAGCATGCCTATTGTTGTATTTCTTGTCTTCTTTATATAGTGATAATGATGAGATTCCATAGGTGTAGATTCTCTGACATTTCTAACATAAAAATCTGATTGTAACTTGCCATTGCCCTGGTTCTTACAACTTCAAATGGTATTTTTAAGATAATGAAAAAAAATGACTGTAAACTGCTTATCATATTGTACCTATAATTTGTTATAAATATACATTGTGTATTGGAAATGTATAGGTTATTTAGAAAAGCATATAAAATATCAGAATGGAATGGTATTATTTCTTTTATAATATATTCTTAAAAAGAAAGAAATAACTACATACCACACATAATTCTTGAGCACAGAATACCACCAATTCTGGAGCTTGATCCAGAGTCAGACTTCAGAATCCCACTAATCCTAGAGAATAAAGTCTCACAAATTCCTGAGTTTACCCCAGAATCAGATAACAAAAATCTCTAATCCCAAGTGACCCAGGAAAGTTCCACCCCATGAAATCCTATATAAGATCAGTACCCTGTTAAATTTTTTGCAGTTTCTCACTAGGAGCAGCTACCTTCCTGGATTGTTCCTTCCCAGTAAATCTTTTGAGGGGTGGTTGTTGTTCAGTGTGACATTTTTGTCAGAGAAGAATCCCACTGTAACAACTTATGCTGGAGCTGGACCAGAATGGAACAGATCAGAATGGGCAGAGCTCTAACACTTTCACTGGGGAAATTCTCCCCATAACAAGTCTCCAGAACCTAGGAGGACAGAGCTGCAATTATGTCACTGGGGAAATTTTGCAAGACCAGAGTTGTTATACTTCATAGGGAAAACCTTTCTCTAGAGCAAGGCTGTAAGGTGCTATGCTTATGGTGACTTTGTGGTATTCTTTGGCTTCTTATTGTCAGGGTACCTTTCTATCCAATGTATAATGCATAAAAAATGTCCAAATATTCTTCTGAATCTGAATAAAGATAATATTTATTACATAATTCATATCATAATCAGGGCCTAAAATTCAGGCAGGCTAAATTGCCAAGTAACAGCCAACTTTCTTCAGAGTATCAGGCAATTTATATTCTGAGAGTTAAGAAGAGTCACATGAGTAAGGTGTTTAATCATAATGAAAAAGACAGGTGGTCAGCAAATTGCACATGGCAAAACATCTTTTCCATAGAGGCATATGAATAACTACAGTAGAAGCAAACTCATTTCCAACCGACTTTACCTGGAAGAAGCACAAAACACATTCCAAGAAAAATACTCTGTTGAGAATAAACTTTATCACAAGACTCTACTTAAAATTTTCTCAGAAGCACTCAGAATTTTAACAGGACTCCATTAGTGGACTGTGTTTTGACAGGTGAAGAGTTTCTTAAATAAGCAGAAATGACTTTTGCAGAATATTAGATCACACTGAGTGAAGATGTGTCTGTCCTTTCTCACCTGCTTAAGGCACCTTTTGATTGGTTTAATAAAAAGGTAATTAGCCAATATCTATGCAGGAGCAGATAGGTGGGCCCTATTGGGAGAGAGAGGAACTCAGGGAAAGAATTGGAGAGGCAGGGTTTGCCAGAGAGACATGGAGGAGGTGGGCATAGAGCTATCAGGAAAGGTAGCAAGCCATGTGGCAGAATGTAGATTAATGTCATCTGGATAAAACAAGTTTTAAAAGCTAGTTGTGAATAATCATAAGCTAAGGTGGATCTTTTATAGTTAATAATAAACCTCCACGTTATTATTTGGGAGCTTGTGGTCCAAAGAAAGACCATCTACTTTTGACACCAAACATGGAGCACATATATCCAAGCATAGGACCTAAGAAACTCAGAAAAGCTCTGGAAAAGGAGTTGAAAATAGATTTCTGGCAACTGCCTGCCTCTTAGTCAGTTCCAGTGCTCATGATATGCAAAGGCCTGGCTCCTTTAAGAGGCCCTGATGTTCAGCTGAGCACTTGCATGTGGCCTGTGAATAGCCAGTGCACTTTCATGTGGGATAAAAATTCCTGCAGATGTGCAGAAGGACAGTTCCAGATTGTTAAAACTGAACATGTAGACTATGCTTAAAAATGTGCATTGGTCCTGAAGAAAAAAAGATAATGGGTGTAGACAATCATAGAAAAAATAGTTTACACATAATAAGTAAAGTTTTTAAAGAGAGAGTAAAGTAATAGCAAAAGAATAATATTGTAAGGATAAAAAATATAAAGCACAGAACATCTGGCCCCTATACAGTGTTTATTAATTAAAAAAATTAAATTTTAATGAACAAAAACCAACAGCTACAGAAAATGGATTATTGGAAAAAACTGTTGATTTAAACCATCCTATATATTTTAAGGATGTCTTAACTCCATAATGGAATCAGAAAACCTGCTGTACTGGGGGAGAGTTTACGCCTTTGTTTTCATATAAATAAAACAAAGCTATGGCTTCTTTCAAAATTAATAAGGATCATATTTGACTGTAGAAGACCTCCCAAAAATTTAGACTGCAGACATGAAGAAAGAAACCAAGCAAAACTGTAAGACAGGTGACTTATATGCTGATCCATCCACATGTGAACATCACTGAGACTGGAGAATACATGATAAATTTTCATGGTTACAGAGTCTTCATGACTCATTATTATATGTCGTTCTTTCCTATCACATGAATAGAGGTTTATATCATAGTTTGCTTATACAGTCCAAATGGACATATAAAATTGACAGATGCTTTCTTATCTTCTTTTTCTTTTTTATTTTTGTTTTTATTTGTTTGCTTGCTTTTTGGAGACAATGTTTCTCTATGTATCTTTGGTACTGTCCTGGAACTAGCATTTTTAAACCAGGACGGACTTGATTTCATAGAGATCCACCTGCCATTGCCTCCCAAGTGCTGGGACTAACGGTATGTGCCACCACTGTCTGACTTAAAGAAAGTTTCCATTCAGAACTCTCTTCTTTTTAAAAAAGATTTACTTATTATGGATGCAGGTTTCTGCCTGCATGTATTCCTGCAGGACATAAGAGAGCATCAAACCTTATTACACATGGTTGTTAGCCACCATGTGTTTGCTTACTGGGAATTAAACTCAGGACCTCTGAAAGAAAAGCCAGTGCTCTTAACTGCTGAGTTTATTTCTTCAGCCTTTACAGATGCTCGTTACCTGCTCAAACATAGAACAGGGAGTCATTGGTGGATTTGTGTACACTGCATATTCCATACTTGCATTAATGCAGATATGTATGCTCCCTTTAAAAGTTTGTGTGTTTTCAGAAAAAAAACCCACCAGACATCAATGAAAATAGGTATCCCAGGTGACCCAGCCTCTCAGAATGTGTCTGTTGCAGTTTCTTTAAAAATCTTCTCAGAACAACTTCAAAGTCACTGGCTCAGAGGGTCCAGCCTCATAGACTACTATCCAGGACTTGAGTTTATCCCTGCACTTTCCCATCACACAGAGACCAGACAACAAATGATACAGCCAACTCTCACAGGACTTGATCATTATCTAAATTTTCTCAGGATCCCCCAAAGATTTCATTGCCCCCAGAGAGTAGGATGTAATTTTAAGAACACCATGCCCACATTTCCAAGAGGTAGGGTGGGAGGGTTTTGGTCATTTAATGGATTATGGATTTTTGTCATTGTTTAAGGGGGTTTAGCTGCAAGTTGTTATGGTCATGGTCAGGGGGAAAACTAAACAAAGGAGGTTAGATTAAGGATGCCAGTCTTCTTTTTTTCCCTTTATCTTTTTTTCCCTCTCTTATCTAGAGGGAAAAGGGGGTATATAGTAATGATTGGGTAAAATGGTAAATTAATGAATCTTTTTTACTAAAAAGCAACTACTAGTCTCATATATTTTACATTTGTATGGACTTTTGTATATTGATACAAATTTAAAGTTATTTTGTTACAACTGTGTTTACTCTTCCTTAGGGTACTGTGCATGAGTAGCTCATTTAAAATGTAATGTAAAGTTCTAGTTCTTAAAAGCTATTATTAAAAACTGCTGAAGATAATTAAGAAATGAAGGTAAGTAGCTAGTCATGTTTAACAATTGAACTTGTAGTCATGTTTGGTATGTTTTCAGTTTTTAACAGAGATATATTTCAGATAGATTGGTGGTCTTTAAACACTTCAAATATCTACAAAAGGTGACATTCAAGATGTTTGAATAATATAAGAATTTTCATGACAGTAAGTTATGTCTTCTCCTGGAAACATCAATCTACTTCAGTAAAGATGATGAATATCGAGGAATCTCCATATGGAGTTTGCTTTCAGTATGACAAAGGTAGCCACTAGGCAAAAAACTACTCTTGTCTAGACTGATGACAGTATCTGTCCAAATTGAACAAGAAACAAACAAAGTCAACTGCCGAAATTTGCCTAGACACGTAGGCGAGTCTTTCAAAATCCTTGCTTCACGGAAAAGTCTGTCAGAGATTTTAGGCATGTAGTCTAAAGGTAGGTGCCCTAATTTTGCAGAGGAACTTTAGGTGCCTGTTCATGCTACCAATTGTCTTAGCCATTACTATAGTTGTGGAAGTTGCTTCCTCTATACTTCCTATTTACTCAGGTAATAGTTTATCTTTCACAGGTCTCTGATGGGATTGAGAACTAAATTGTCATAGTTTTACAATTTTTCTTGTTACCAAATTCAGAAAAGAAAGCTACAACAGAGGTGTAAAGTTTATTTGGTTGAAAGGCATGAAAGTTTAAGTTGTTTATCTAAAAGAATACTTTAAGGTCTAAAATCATATTTTTAGGTTGGTACCACAAGTTATAAGAAAAAGTGATTTTGGTACAAACCTTGGATTCACCAAGATACAACAGACAAGAGAGTACTTTTTCAGAAATTGCCAAATACAAATGATGTGAGAATTATGAATGTAATTCTTTCCCAATAACTATGTTTATTGTATATAGTTTTATTGTGTTAGAGTTAGAATTTTTCTGTTTTTTTACACAAGATGAAGAAATATTATAGGACATTTGATAACACTATGTGAAGATGTGTCTGCTCTTCCTCACCTGTCTAAGGCATCTTCTGATTGTTTTAATAAAGAGATAAATGGTCAAGAGACAGGCAAGGATAGACAGGACATCCCAGGAGAAAGAGGAACTTGGGGTAGGAATCTAAGACTGGAATTTGCCAGACAGACATGGAGGAAGTGTGACATAGAGTAGTGAGGAGAGATAATGAGTCATGTGGCAGAATACAGATTAATTTACATAGGTTAATTTGAGTTTTAAGAGTTATTTGAAAACAATCTTCTGCTAAAGCCAAACTTTCACACTTAAAGTGATTTTGGGGCTGGGACGGGGTGGTGAGTGCAGCCAGGCAGGAGTTCCTTTGCTTCACGAAGCCTTCACTCAGCAAGCTAGTCCTTTTGTCTGAAAGGTCCCTGGCCTGCAAGAGGCCCTGATCTTGTACAGTAGATCCATCAGAGAGCATTTGAGGGAAGAGATGGGCAGGTACCAATGCAATAATTCCTCCAACAATCTGAAAAAAAAAACATGATAGCACCAGAACCCAGCGAACATAAAACAGGAAGACTTGAACAACCTATCCAGAAGA
>LOEQ01008669.1:3332-15180 GCA_001685075.1 Bramus lutescens
TTCAGAAGGATGCTGAAACACAGGCAGCCACTGCAAGGACTGGACCAAGAGATAAAGACACTGCCGGCACCAATTGGAGGAAGAGATGGGTAGGTGCCAATGTAAGAATTCAACCAGCAACCTAAAAAGCAACACGGTAACACCAGAACCCAGTGGTCATACAACAGGAAGACTTGATCTTCCTTACTCAGAATAAGCAGAAGAAAACCATTTTAAATGTAACTTTATGACGATGACAGAGACCTTTAAAGAGGAAATTAAAAGGTCCCTTAATGAAACGGAGAAAAATAAAATAAATTGGAAGAAATTAATAAATCTCTCAAAGAACCCCCAAGAAAACCAAAATAAAAAGCAATCAAACAGGTAAAGCAAACAGTTCAAGACTTGAAGACTGAAATAGAGGCAATAAAGAAAGCTCAAACCGAGGGAATTTTGGATATGGGAAATCTGGGTAAACGAATGGGAACTACAGATGCAAGCATACCCAACAGAATACAAGAGAAGGAAAAGAGAATCTCAGGTGTTGAAGAGGCTATAGAGGAAATAAATTCATTGGTTAAAGAAAACATTAAATCTAATACATTCTTAACACAAAACATCCAGGTAATCTGGGGCATCATGAAAAGACCAAGATTAAGAATAATAGAGATAGACAAAGGAGAAGAACTTCAGCTCAAAGGTACAGGAAATATATTCAACTAAAACATAGAAGATAGAATGGGAGCTCACCAAGGCCAGCTGGACTGAGACTGATGGAGTATGCGATCAATCCCTCTCTGAACACTGCTGACAAGGAGAGCTGACTGAGAAGCCAAGGACAGTGGAACTGGGTTTTGATTCTACTGCATGTACTGGCTATGTGGGAGCCTAGTTGCCTAGTGTGTTTGGATGCTCACCTTCCTAGATCTCAATAGAGGGGAGTGGACCTTGGACTTCCCACAGGGTAGGGAACCCTGACTGCTCTTTGGACTGGAGAGGGAGGGGGTGGGGGAATGGGGAGGGAAATGGGTGGAGGGGAGAAGGTGGAAATTTTTAATAAAAATAAAAAAGGAAAAAAAAGAAATCCTAAAAAAAAGATGAGATGAAATAGGTCATCAAAAAAACACAAAGTACACAGTCATCCAGGTTTAAATCATTCTAAAATTATTAAAGAAACTGTATTTTTAGTTTAAAATAGTTTTCCAAAGATGCAATCAATAGAACTACATTGTTTAATTGGCAAACTCCACTAAACATTAAAAGTATCTATTCCTTAAAAGAGGGAAGAGCATTTTGTCGCAGTTTATGAAGCAAGTATTGTGCTGACATCAAAAGCAAAGATGGAGAATAAATTAGAAAGGAAGGCAAGGAGGAAGGGAGGGAGGAAGGGGGAAGAAGGAAGGAAGAAAGGAAAGAAGGAAGAGAGAGGAGAAGGAAGAGAAGGTGAGAAAGAGACACACATCAATATTCCTCAGGAGCAAATTAAAGTAGGATAATAAAAAAGAATATTATACACAAGCAGACGCAGATCATTCTGAAAAGTCAGTGATCTAAGAAAGAAAACCACATGATCCTATCAATTGATTAAAAACCCCAGTTGACAAAATTCAAAAATTAGGAATACAAGAGAACTCCTTCATCAGGTCTCAGGGCATCTATAGAAAACAGGGGAACATCACATACTCCCCATCATATGTTAAATATATTAAATCAAATTTCCAGTGAGATTCTTTTCTGTAAATTTAGGTAAGTTTGTGTGTGTGTGGAAAGGAAATAAATTACAGCTCAAGCAATTTATAGATGAAGAACAGGATTGGAGAAATCATACTGATTTTAACAATGGCTATGAAAAGACAGAAGTCAAGACACAGTAATATGAAGAATAAACAGTTAAAGGAAGAATTATTTTCTCACACAAGTATCAATGAAAATGAACAAAGTCCAAAAGTAGGATGTATGTGGCCAAATGATTCTTGACAAAAATGCAGACACTATCCTGTAGGGGACAATATTTTTAATAAACAGTATTGTAATAACTGAATATCCATATGCTAAAAATATCAAATTAAATTTTATACTGCATGTGAAAATTAACTCAAGTAGCTCAGGCTCCAAACATAAAATGCAGAACTGCAAATGTTATAAGAGACATGAATGAGAATCCTCAAGTCCTGAATTTCAGCCAGCATCCTTAGATTTGACACCAAAGGCATAAAGTTACTTTTATAAATCTGAAAAGTTAACATCTTCAAAATGTATTATGTGCAAAAAATTATAATTACTGTTCAGAGGATGAAAGGACAACTTACAGACTAAGAGAAAATATGTCAAAAATCACATATTTAACAAATGGCTTGTGTTCAAATATGTCAAGAGAAAAAACTATACAATAAATGAAACCACGTACCTTAAAGTTAGCCAAAGACTACAACTAACACCTCTCCAAATGGGATATATGGATGTCAAAAAGGCACACACATGCATTCCCTGTCTCTCTCTGTCTGTCTCTTTCTCTCTCAGCATCGTTAACTATCAGAGAAAGACAAACAAACACCATGAGAATATACCACTAGTCTTTTAGACTAAGATAGTCTAAGAACAACTAAGAATAAGTTAATCTTAAGAATGCCAGGTGTTGAGGAAAATGTGGAGTAGCTAGAATCCCGAGACCTCACGAAATGATGAGTCCACTCTAGAAAGCAGTCTGGAAGTTTCTTATGAAGTTAAGCCTGCCCTTTAGCATATGGTTTAGCATTCCCATTTCTAGTTATTTACCACGAAGAAACAAAACTTATGTTCATACAGAAACCTGACCATAATATTTATTGCAGCTTTATTCATAACTGCCCAACTGAAAACAACCTAAATGACCTTCATTAGGTGGGTGGGTAAACAAACTATCACAAAACCATATAATGGAACAGTCCTCCATAATTTCAAAAACAATACACAACTTAAATGAATCTGAGTGAAGAAGTCAGTCTCTAATGGGGACATCCTCTATGACTCCATCTTCATGACACTTTCAAAATCATAAACCTAGTGAGATAGAGAACAGACAAATAGGTCCTAGGGGCTAGGGGAAGAGGAAAGAATGTGAATGCAAACCTAACACAAAGAAGCCTGTCCTTACTGTGGTAGCATGCTGTCATGGCCTATTAGATGCCAAAGGTCACTCCGCAAGAGACTCATGTATGGGAGGATTGATTCTAAGATGCTGGTATAACCAGACATTGAGAGGAGATTCAATCATGAGGATGCTGATTTCATTCCAGAGTTAATACCCTGATGAGTTCATGCCTGGGCTGCTAGGAAGTGGGACCTGGCTGGAGGAAGTTCCTCACTAATGGCATATATTTGAAGGTATTTCTGGCCCAGCCCTTTCCTGTCTGCCTCTTTCTGCTTCTTGGCCATATGAGCTGAGCAGCTTTGCTCAAACGCACACCCCTGTTGCTGTTATAGACTACTTCATGGAGGCCCATAGCAATAGGTCAGTCATTGATCACACCTCTGAAACCATGACCCCAAATAAATTCTTCCTCCCTTAAAGTATTTTATCCCAGATAAGTTGTCACAATAAGGAACTGATCACGACACGTGGTTACACGAACCCATCTATGTGTTGAAATCAACATAGCTGTATACACATAAAAGGCCAATTTTATAATATAATAATTTTATTTTAAAGCATGAATTCACAACCTGAAGTTGCATATCAGATATTTATATTACAATTTATGACAGTAATAAAATTACAGCTATGAAATAATTTTAATGGTTGGGGATCATCACGACCTGAGGAACCAGGTCACAACATTAGGAAGGCTGAGAACCTCTGAAAGGAATATGAAGCTAGCTGGATGTGATGGCTCATACCTTTAATCTAAGCACTCAGAAGACAGAGACAGATGGATCTCTAAGGGTTTCAGGACAGTCAACACTACACAGTAAGGACTTGCTTACAAAAGTGTGTGGGCTGCCACCATAAACCAAGCATCAAGGTTCAGAAGCCATTCCAGAGCAGAGGTCTCCCTCTGTGGAGAATCGAGCCACAGCTACTCACAGTGTGGTTTGATTTTTGGTTTCTCTAACACATGCCTGAGAGTGAGAGGCATTCAATAAGAACTGCACTTCAAATATAGAATGTGGATCGTTTCCTAACTAAATATTTATGGTAGAATACTCTCAATACTGGGTACTGGCAGTGAGCAGCTCCCAGCTAGTCACATGATCTCAGGGGGAAACATCCATATTCTACAACTTTACTAAGCCATGGTGCTTACTGGGTTCTATGTATTCAATGTATTTTTACTTACAGGTCTCATGACAAAAAAAAGGGGAGGATGTAGGTTATAACTCTGTGACAGAGGACCTGATGAGCAGGCATTCAGCTGTGGATTCAATTCCCAGCACTGAAAGAGAGAGAAGGGAGAGAGAAAGAGAAGAAGGAGGAGGAGGAAGAAGAGGAGGAAGAAGAGGAGGAGGAAGAGGAGGACGGGAGGGAATAAGGAAGGGGATGGAGGAAGGAAGAGAGGGAGGAAAGAAGATGCATGTGTCTAAGGGAGAAATGTTCCATCCTCTTTGTCTTATCAGGAAAGGAAAAATCTGCAGTAAACTTCCTTTTCCATTTACTTGACCAGAGCTGTCATATGTCGACACCTGGACTAGAAGCTGGACTGCTGCCCCCAAGATCCTCCATGTGACGCCTGGGCATCACTGATGTTAGGTTGGCAAAGAAGAAGGGAAGCCGTGCCCATTGCTTCATGATGCTGCTTCCTCCTTAATACAGATGGGAAAAGTTGGCTTATAAAACTAAGTAACGTTCCCAAGTTCATCCAAGCAGGTAAGACCTGCTGAAAATGCAGCCTGGGTGAAGCTCTGAATCTCAATGCCTCTCTAGGACAAAGTTGACACTGTGATCCATCCCTGTCCCAAAGGAGCAAGCCACCAGAATGGAAAGCTAAGGGAGATGCCAGTGCCGATGAGAATTCAAGTCCTAGAAGACAGATTTAGACAACAGCCTCAGGGGCATCCTGCCACTGGCTTCCCTGGAGGTGGGCAAAGCTTGCCTGTGAAAACTGTGGTTTGCCTTCCCTGCCCCTCTACTGACTTCCATTATCCTCTTGGACTGGCCCATCTCACACCTGTAATCACAACACTCAGGAGACCAAGGCAGGAAGATGGTCGTGCATATGAAGCCAGTCTAGGCTACATAGTGAGAGTCTGTCTCAAAAATAATACATACATACACACATGCATATATACATACATGTATATAAACTTACATACACACGTCATTAAAACTGTCCATGGAACAGAGTTAGTAAAGAAGCTAAACTGGGAAATTGTGCCCCTCTGGCTCCCTCCCTACCCCAGCCACTCTAGGATACTTCCTTAGCTCTAGTCTGTCTATTCCTGTTTGTTTCCCCAGGGACTATGGCTGTGGGAGAATGCTCGTATACCCTGTAAAGATTTGTCACTCATATTGGTTTAATAAAATGCTGATTGGCCAGNCTGGCTTCCCTGGAGGTGGGCAAAGCTTGCCTGTGAAAACTGTGGTTTGCCTTCCCTGCCCCTCTACTGACTTCCATTATCCTCTTGGACTGGCCCATCTCACACCTGTAATCACAACACTCAGGAGACCAAGGCAGGAAGATGGTCGTGCATATGAAGCCAGTCTAGGCTACATAGTGAGAGTCTGTCTCAAAAATAATACATACATACACACATGCATATATACATACATGTATATAAACTTACATACACACGTCATTAAAACTGTCCATGGAACAGAGTTAGTAAAGAAGCTAAACTGGGAAATTGTGCCCCTCTGGCTCCCTCCCTACCCCAGCCACTCTAGGATACTTCCTTAGCTCTAGTCTGTCTATTCCTGTTTGTTTCCCCAGGGACTATGGCTGTGGGAGAATGCTCGTATACCCTGTAAAGATTTGTCACTCATATTGGTTTAATAAAATGCTGATTGGCCAGTAGCCAGGCAGGAAGAATAGGTGGGGCGACCAGACTAAGAGAATTCAGAGAAGGGGGGAGCCTCAGTCTGCAGTCACCATTCAGACAGTAGAGGAAGCTAAGCCACTGGAGTGGATGGGAGTTGGGAGCACTAGTTTTTCTCTGAACCCAAGTGGCTAGGTTTGGGTTTGAACTTAGAGCTGGAATTCCAATCCCAAATCTGGCCTGGGCTGGTGGCTAAAAAGCCTCAGGCAAACAGCTTTTTCATAAATTCATGCCCCAAAAAACTGAGTGTCAAAATGAAGCATAATTAATAAAAACTCAGGGATAGAAATTGGGGTTCAACCTAAAGATCTGAAATACAAAACAGCCAGCCACTGGCTCTTACCTCTATCTTAGTCTGAAATGGCGATCCTGCCTCCAGGAATCTCAGAATGAGACCATGTCTGAGAGCTGTCTTCTCCCATTTTATAATCCTCTCTAGGGCTTGGAACAAAGGTGTGCACTACTGGGGTTAAAGTCAGGTACCGCCTAGTTTCTATGGCAACCAGTGTGGTCACTGGGATTAAAGGTTAGTGTTACCACTGCCTGGTGGAAGACTGACCAGAGGGGCTGTTTTACATTTCGCTCTCTGATCTTTAGGCAAGCTTTATTTATTAAAATACAAGTGAAATGCCACTACAGACTATGACACCCTGGTAACTCAGAAGGCACTATGTGTATGACTCCATTGTTGACCTGGCCTCTATAACAGTTAAGCTGCAGAGTCTACTTCCAGGAGAAAATAAATTATCAGGTAAGGGGCTATCTTTTTCTCTGTTTCTAGTGGGCTTGGAACATAGAAATATTATTATAGAAAGGGGCCAGCACAACAGGTTACATCAGAGTTCCCCCCAGAGACCGGATTCAATAGTATGAGTTGGAAGTAGGCAGTCTGAGCTCCTGGAGTGGGCCTGACCAAAAAGAAAGTAGGTCCTTGCCATGAGGAAGTCACAGATGGTGATGTACTGTGGGCTTGTATTTTGCTGAGCTGCTTCAGAAGAGGGCAGATCTGGGTCTCGAGGGAGTCAAAGGTGCAGGGACCTGGGTCAGAGCCTAGTAGGTAAAGAGCTTGCTTTGTACACATAAGGACCCCCAGAACCCACATTTAAAATAATTTTTAAGAAAGCAAGTGTGATGGCTCACATTTGTAATCCCTGCACTGGGGAGGCCCACAGGCTCTCTGGGTATCCAGTCTAGCCTAATCCATGAACCCCCGGGTCTCAGTAAGAGGTGTTATCTCAGAAAACCAAGGTAGACAGCACCTGGCGGAAAACTGAGATCACCCTCTGGCTTCTGCATAAACACCTGCTTGTGTGCACATACATACACAAACAGAGAAAGAGAGAGAGGGAGAATCTCAAAGGAGGGGGTGGGGAGATGGTTCAGTGGATAAAAATACTTGCTGCACAAGCATGAGGGCCTGAAATAGATGCCTTGACATAAAAAAGAAAAAGGCATGGCCAAAGTTAGCCCTGGTATTGGAGGACTGACCTAGCAAATTAGTCATCTCATGCTTCAGTAAAAGATCCTGTCTCTAGGGAACAATCCAGAGAACATTAGATAGCAGATATACTCCTCTAGTCTCCACATGTACACATATATACCCCTTGTACCACACACTCACACTTTACACACACACACTCACACACACAAACCAAGCCAAAGGAATAGTGCTGTGGTTTAGGCTGTGGGCAATGAACAGATTTTCCAATACTTCGGTCATGTTACCATGTTACTAAGTGCCCATCCCTCTTTTAGAATGCCTTGTGGGCAAAGAACACCTTGTTCCATCTTTAAGTGATGTTTTCCATGATCCAAAAGAATTTCTGTAATATTATTGAGTGAGACCCTCTTGGCAGATGAGGAAGGATTAGCAAGTCCGAGGATTACTTGAGAAAGAAAGATATACTGCCGTGGGCCTTTTCATTAGGACTTCAGTCTTGGTCAATATCAGCATCTTACAGCAAGTCGATAAATCCAAGTATCAATCGTAGTAGTAGTGTCAGAGCCTGCTGCGGGCAACGTAGTTTATGGACAATCAAGACCTCAGATGAGGCTTTAAATTTGCTGACTTTCCCCCCGTGGGGTTTGTCATGGCTTTACCCAGCCAGATCGATTTGATGCTTCACCCCAGGGAAGGAGGAAAGGGTTGTGGTTCTAAGAATGAGTTCATTTCACACTGTTGCTGTGACAGAGGCCAAGGGAAAGTTTGCAGAAGTCACATTCACCAAGCCAACTGGTCACCCACAATGGACAGACAAAGAGGGGCTTGTGACTGGCACTTCATAGGCGGACCTCTGGCATGTCTTCTGAGGGGGAGCATGTATGATTTGGGAGTTCAATGGACTTTCCAGGGGCTACCATAGAATGTTCTTATGGACCACAAAGAGGGTCCAGGTGTGGGCAGGGAAAGCTTTCCCTCAAGTCTTCAAAAGCTGTTTGTAACTAAGAATGTTTTCTCCTCCTAGAGCGTTTGTATCAGTTTGACTACAAAAGACACACAATTATCCATCTTCTCCCCAGCCATCTGCAGTGTGCCCTGAGATCTCCTCCCACCCAGGGCTTCAGTTCTGTTCTTTGAGCTGCCTTATACTTCTATAACCAATGGAGTTCAACAGGACGCCAATTCCACTCCAAGACCTCAAAACCTCTGTCTACTTTCTCTCCCTGTGCCTCATCAGAAGGGAAACCAAAGCCTCAGTGAGCCAGTGCATGGAGAACGGCTGTGCAATCCAGGTGGGGTTATCCTACTCCATCAGCCTCTGACTGGTCTGCTTGCTGACCACAGACGCGTGAGCAAAGCCATGCCCTGCACTGGAGACCAGCTCACATCAGCAGCAGACCCACCCCAACCACAACTGCAGTCATTGTTTGAAGTCACTGACTTTTTGGCCCTGATTTTCTATAGAGTAGTATTGTGGCCACAGACAACTGATACAGGATATATCAGATTATTTGTAACCTGAGAACTGCCCAGGGAAAAATCACCCCAGGTAATGAACTTTGAGGTTCTTGATTCTCTGAGGACAAAAGTCCTACCGGATATTGTTAAAAAGCCAAACTTACACAATATGCACATGCAACAACAACAGCGAACCAACAGGGGCAGTTCATCCTCTGTTCAGATCGATTGCTAGCAAATGAAATCGCTGCTGCCATTCACTTTTGTCCAGTTTAGCTCACAATTTCCAAAACTATTGCCCACCATTAGCTTCAGAATCTGGGCAGCCCTGGGGATAGTTTTATTGTGGTTGGTTGGTTGGTTTTTTGCTGTGATAGAGGTGACCTCTGAGTTATTGAGCCAGTTGTGGCGGGGGACGGCCATTCCAGCAGGAAAATATAGCCGTACATGCATCTATTTTGCTGCTGCTACTCTCACAAACCACCGTGAGCTTGATGTCTTAGCTAGCACAGATGTATTGCTGGACTATCATCCTACAGAATAGATGTTTCTCTAAGCTAAGAATCAAAACTTCAACAAGGCTGTTCCTCCCTGGAGACCCTGGAAAGGAATCCTTCTCCTTTGCATTACAATCCTCTAGGTTGCCTGCATCCCTTGGCTCATGGCTGCCTCCTTCATGTTCAAAGCCTGTGACAACAAACCAAGTCCTTGCTATATCTCTCTGACCTAGTCTCACCTCCCATGTCCACTTTTAAGGACTCTGGGGATTAAACCGGATAATCTAAAAGTCCATAATTCTTACCATAGCTGCAAAAACCCATTTGATTTATAAAGCAATAGCATCACAAGGTTCATGACTAAGGCGTGGATATCTTGAAGGATGCATTATCCCAACGGCTAGAACTTAGTTGTTTTTATATCCCAAGATTAAGAGACAAGGAACTATTCTTTTCTTGTATATCTCTATAAAATTGACATTCCTACACCCAAAATTCCATAAATGGGCTTGCATTGGACAAGAAAGGAGAGAACGAACCATACCAAAGGCATCCTGTCATCTTTCTGTGACGTCTCAAGGTATCTGTCTCTCTGAGATACATCTTCCCTGCTGAGGAAATGGGCTCTGGCTTCCAGTTCAAGGGCAAGATTAGATAGCCTCCCTGAAGCAGGGGTATGGCTCTTCATCATATACTAACATTACACAAACTTTCCAGGGGCTACTGAGGTCCTCATGGTAATTCAGGAGAGCCAGGAAGAAAGTACCTCACACTCTGCAGACAGCCAAGCTATTTCCTGATTCCCCTTCTGCTGAGTCTCGAAGACACACGTAGGGATGGCTCTAATGAGATTCTGCCCTGCAAGGGTTTGCATCTGAGTATTATGCAAAACAGACACATAAATAAATGACTACTTGAAATTTTAGAGAGTGAAAAACATCAAAGAAACAAGAAATGTGATGAGAGTTCAGAGCAAGAATGACAGCAGAGTCAGGGAGTGGAGAGGGAGAAAAGGAAAAATAATCTCAAAAGGTTTTCATAAGAATTCAAGGATGCATGCTATAAATTTAAATGCTAAATTTTACGGTTTAAGTGGGGACAGATGTGTCTTTCTTCCATAAAGGAGCAAATAGTTATTTTAGACTCTGAAGTTCATATGTCCTCCATTGCAACTTGGTTTTTCTACTTGAAAGAAAAGCAGCCACGGACCGTTAGAACATCGGCCTGCTACACTTTGATGCCATATCGCACAGCCTGAATCTGACCATTCCCCATCTGTGGGACAGAGTTAAGAAGCAGTCTGTGCTGCGACTTGACGGCTCTCAATTTATGGTACTGGGCTCTCCTGTGATCTTTGTTAAGTTCGCTACCTTGAACTAAATCACATGATAGAAACTTCCCACAACCCCTGGCGGGTTCTACAAGATCAGGTCTTGCCTTTGTCTGCTTCTTTGGTCTGGAGACTCCTTGGGGAGATTTTTCTAGAGAGATTCTCTGAAGGCTTATCTCTCCTGCCCATAACCATCCTTTCAAGGTTTAGGTTCTGTGTGTGTGTGTGTGTGTCTGTCTGTCTCTGGGTCTGTCTCTCTCTGCCTGTCTCTGTCTCCATATCTCTCTCTCTCTCTCTCTCTCTCTCTCTCTCTCTCTCTGAATGAAGCTCCTTTCCAGGCTGCAAAAGGAAGTTTCCTCTCCCCTATAAGGTCCCATCATGTTTTAGCTCTCCATATATTATATTGTTGTTATCAATTTCTCTCCCTCCCTCCAGGAGAACCAATCATGGCCTCAAGACTCTTTCATTCTAATAAACCTCACTGAAGGGAGTTATGTGTCTACTTCCTTTCCATATCTACTACTGTTATCTTCTGATCATCTATCTAACATACACAATGTGTGAGTGAATAAACACAACTGTGTCCCAATAAAACTTTATTTGTAAAAATAGTTGATGGTCCTGATTGGGTCTACAGACTATAATTTTCTAATCACCATTTGGGGCCATGCTATAGACATCCAACAAAAGCTAGAATAACCATGGAAAATGCAGTGCTTTTGATGAGCTGTGATGGGCAGACAGAACTTGAATATTCAGTAGGAATTATCAAGAAGAATGTGAATTAACAATTTTCAAAAGACATTGCAGAAATCAGCCCTTGCAGGTTTTAAATAGAGAATTTTAAATGGGAAAAATTCTTAGAATAGAGCTAGTTTGGGTAGGCTTATTTTATAAAGATCCTTCCTTGATGAACAAATAAAGTAACTGAGATTGAGACAATGGGAATGAAGGATCCAGGAACTATTTTTAAGATGAAAAGTGATTAACATGGAAATATATTTTGGATCACTAAGAGTGAGAACCATGAAAATTGCAAAGCAGAAGTCTTGAGGGCTTTCCTTGTAAACCAAGGCAAGACGGTGCATTGCTTCTGTTCCCCCACCCAGCAAGTAGCCATGACACCACCTG
>LOEQ01008669.1:31002-43032 GCA_001685075.1 Bramus lutescens
GTGTGTGTGTGTGTGTGTGTGTGTGCTACCAAACACTGAACCTGGGGCTTCACATGTGCAAGGCAAGCACTCTGTCACTCAACCCTCTTTTTACTTTGTATTTCAATAAGCTATTTATGGTGGCCTTGAACTCACTTTATAGGCCTTGAACCAGGGATGTTCTTGCCTTCCCTTCTAGAGTAGCCAGGATTGTAAGTACATACCATTAGGCCTCCCTAGAATTTATTTTTCAGTTTTGATAGTTGGTATGCATATAACATAGACAGACTCATTATTTGTAGTAAGATTAAAGGTTTGTGTCCTAACAATATAAAAATATAAACTCTGTGCTTTAGGATATCCACTTAAAAATTATGTCTTTTTAAGTATATAAGCTAAATTGTTAAGCATATTCCTCATAGGCTAAATAGTCTGTTTTGAACAGGCATCAACAAGTACCCAATTCATTCTTCCACAGCTGATAGACAGGGAGTGATTATACAGACTAGCTTCTGGCTATAAACTTTAACCTTGTTTTCTTCTCTGCCACCAAAATAGTTCTGATGTTGGACATTCTTATAACCTTTGGCCCAGAAGCTTTGTGTCACAAAGCCAGGCAATCTGCACTGTGTGCAGTAGGGATATTCATGCAAGCCCTTCCAACCACAGAATGATCAGCAAATGACAGGAAACATGCCACTACATACCAGCTGAGCACAGCACAGATTTGTTTCCTCTCAGCTGGATCCCCGAAACTTCCTATGGTCATTCTAGTATCATCTAGCCTAAGGGAAGGTGTGATACAGGATATGTCAGAGTAGAAACTGGCAGCATTTTAACTGCGTGCAGTCGAGCTATCTTAGTTTTGAGACAAAAACAGTTACTTTTAAAGCCTGTGGTCCTACGATCACATAGACACTTGGCTTGGCTGTGACAGGTCCATTACCCACATGGTAATGCCTCTGGCCAGCAGGGTTCTAAACAAACCTTTCCTCATGCATGCACGCACCAAAGAAAACAGAAGTGGCCGGAGGCCCTTCCCCTCCANNNNGTGGCACTGGCGGAGGCTGCTTTCAACAGCAACCATTCAGCTCCATATTCCACAGTCCATCACCCACCCCAGGACCACAGGTTACAGTTAACTCTGCAGGCCGAGGAGCATCTTTCTTCTGCTGCTTGTTTGTTTCGCTGGAATTTCAGTTTTAATTAGAAACAACTTTAATTTGAAAGAGGAAAAAATGATAAGATAAGCAGCCATCTACCTAGTTTCAACAATTATACTCCTTTGTCAGCCATTCCATGGTAAATTAAAAACATTATGACAGTTCATCCTTTTAACATCTACCGCCAAATAGAAAATTTCTCCCATTAACAGCCTCACAGCTAACAAAAACTAGCACTAATCTCTAATATCATCTAAAACTCGCTTCATATTCAAATTTATACAGTTTGTCCCAAAAAAAAATCTCAGAGCTGTTTCATTGCAAAAAGACTCCAACAAGGGTCAGACAGCAAATTGACTGATTGTGTCTCTTAAGTCTGATCTAGGACAACCCCCTCATCATTTTTTTTCCCATGACATTGACTCATTGAAGAGATCAGGTCAACTGTCATGAAGGATTACCACATTCTAAATATGTCTCATTCTGCAACTTAAGAAGCCCTGGTAACTTATGGAAATTGGGGAAGACCTAAAACCTCGGTGTATGCATTTGTGTACATGTGTGTGTGTTTTCATGAGTGCACACATATGTGTATATGGAGGCCAGAGGACAACACCAGGCATCTTCTTCTGTCATTCTCCAGCTCGTTACTTTGAGACAGTATCCCAGGTCCATTACCCACATGGTAATGCCTCTGGCCAGCAGGGTATCCCACTGAAGCTCACCAGTTCAGCTAGGCTGGCTAGTCAGTGAACTCCAGGAATCTGCCTGTCCCTGGCCCCCACCAGCACTGTTGTTACAGACATGTGCCAGGAGACCAGGGTGGTGATATTTTGTTCATGATCTAACAAATAAAGCTTACATGACGATCAGAGTGCACAGCTAAACCACTAGTTAACCACAGAGGTCAGGTGGTGGTGCCACACACCTTTGATCCCAGCACTTGGGAGACAGAGGCAGAAGGATCTCTGTGAGTTCAATGCCACCCTAGGCTACACAAAATTGAATCTCTCTTAAAGAGAAACAGAAGTCATACAAAGGTAATCCCAGCACTTGGGATCACATGCCTTTAATCCCAGCACTAGAAAGGTAGAGACAGGAGTGATATGGCTGGGTAGAAAGAGAAATATAAGGCATGAGGAGACAGGAGCTAAAATGCAGTCTAAGGATTCAGTCTAAACATGCAGCGTGAGGAAGACTCTAGAAACGGATACAGTCTGAGGATTTATAGAGACAGGATTGCCCCTTTGGTCTGAGCATTGGTAGAGGTAAGAACTCAATAGTGGCTGGCCACTGTACTCCTCTGATCCTTCAGCTTCCATCCCCTAATATCTGACTCTGGGTTTTTATTATTAAGACCAAATAGACTTCACGTTACAGATCAGCTTTTACCTGGGTACTAGGGTTCAAAACTCAGGTCCTCATGTATGCACAGTACACACTTTACCAACTGAACCATCTCCCCAGTCCCTAAAGCCTTTTCCTAAAAAGACTGACTGAGACAGAATTATTATAGACAGTAAATATCTTCTGTTTTAGTTTCTGGTTCTGTGTGTTTCGGTAAACACATAAATCACATAATCTAAAAGCTTGGTGTGACTCCAGTTTAACACATGTGATCAAAGTACTGCAAATGCTACTGTGAACTTCCTATCTGGTTTTGTCTTATTAGTAGATATATAATAGTGTTCTACTATTAACAACACTAATTTCAGACATTGGTTTTCGATAGCATTCTGACCTCTGAAATGCATTTGCCTTCTCTTGCTGTACAACACATTATTTGATGGGTTAACATAATACACAACCCATAGATCTGTGTGTCAGAATAGAGGCCTCTGTGAAGGGCATCACAAGACTAAACTCAGGGTGTGGCTCTGTCCTCACCTGGAGTCTGAAGTCCTCTTCCAACCTCATTAAAGGCTGTTGGCAGCATTTGGTTTGACAGTTGCTGGTTGTCAAAGGAAAATAGACTGAAGCTGCTTGCTGGTGGGCTGGGGAGAATAGATCTAGAATCCAGGGTGCCTACATGCACCTTTCGATGATAATGTTATGTCAACGTCACTACAGAAAGGAGGCCCCTGTATGATGCTATTTCTGGGTGTGTCTGGGAGGCTGTCTCCTGATGAGGTTAGTGTCTGAACCTGTGAACACAGTCAAGCAGATGTCCTCTGTGAGCGGGCTCCATCCAGCTGAACGAAAAGGAAGAAGACAAAGAATCTCCTTCTGGCTTTCTGCCTGTCTTGCCCTGAACCAGGCAAATCCACCTTTTGCTCCTGAACTGAAATGTGTACCATCAGTGATCTTGGTTCTCAGGCCTTTCAGACTGGGGCTGAATCCCACTGCAGGCTTTCCTGGATACCCGGGGGAAGACGGCAGATCATGAGCTTGTTCAGCCTCCAAAACAGAGCCAGTTCCTCATAATCTGTGTGTATGTCTCCCCCATTCCTCGTGTTTCTCTCATTCCATCTTCTTTATATGCATATTACCATATTATATTAAATCATAGATTGAAAAGTCCTAATTCAAAACTCTAAAATTCTTTGAGTTTCTATTTCATGCTCAAGAAGTTGAATTTCAGAGCATTTAGAATTTAGGATTTTTCTCATTAGAGACACTCAACCAATAAAATCTCTGAAAATATTCTAAAATCTGGAACACTCTTAAATTTGAAACATTTATGGCTCCAAACATGCTTGGGTAAGATAGAGTGGGGGGGGAGGTAGGAGAAAAAAAGGAGAAAGAGGGAGGGAGGGAGGGAGGGAGGGAGGGAAAGGAAAAAGGAGAAACAGAGAAAGAGAATCTATATATGTAAAATATCTTGAATAAATATCTCTGTGTCCATAACTTCATCAGTATTCTACTGCTGTAAAGAGACACCATGACCAAGGCAACTCTTACAAAAGAAATCAAACTGGGGCTTGCCTACAGTTTCAGGATTTTAGTCTATTGTCATCATGGCAGGGAGCATGGCATCATGCAGGCAGACACAGTGTTGGAGAAGTAGCTGAGGGTTCTATATCTGAATCCACAGGCAGGAGGAAGAGAAGGAGCCACTGGTCCTGAGTTGAACTTCTGAAATCTCCTAGCCTACCCTTAGTGACACACTTCTTCCAACAAGGCCACACCTACCCCAACAAGGCCACACCTCCTAATCCTTTCAAATAGTGCCACTCCCTGGCGAACAAGCATTAAAATCTATGAGCCTATGGGGGCCATTCTTATTCAAACCATCGCAGTCCATTAGAAAAAGTTAGCTGAAAAATGAGAAGAATCTTATACACAGGCAGAATCTCCAAGAGATCATATCCTTTAGGAAGGAAGACTTGGTCACTTCACCAAATAGGGAAACCCAAAGTATTAAAAGCTGACTGAAAACTAAGGGGACAGGTGTGTGCACAGCAGGAAGAAGTTAAGGATGGTCAACAAAGGCACATTATAAAAATAGAGTAGGTATGCATATATTTTCCTGCTTTGTATCCCTGTTATGTTTCTTTTATCTATTATTATTATTCCATAGGGAGCGTGTCAGTGGCACCTAACACTATAATTTCTTCTTAATCATACAGGGTAGACAAAAGCTCAGGCAGTAAAGTATTTGCCCTGCAAGCACAAAGACCTACATTCAATTCCTCAAAATCCATATTAAAAAAAAAAACAGTTCAGGAATGGTGGCATCTTTGTAATCCAAACTGTAGAGAGGCAGAGGCAGACACCTCTGACTAGCCAGCCTAGGCTATTTGGCAAGTTTCACCATGAGGGCCCCTGTTTCAAAAAGTAAGGTTGATAGTATCTGAAGAATGACAGCCAACATTATCCTCTGGTCTACACACACACACACACACACACACACACACACACAAGAATATCAAATGAAACTACATTTCCTAGATTTTTTTTCTCAAATGGAGTCTGAGTACACTTAGTGTCTGCCAATAAGACATACTCACAAGAGATGTGAGACTAGAGAGGCGTTTCTTTCTCCATTCTAGTGGCCGCCCACAAGCAACTCTTGGTCACTGTGACTTTTTACAGTAACCATCTGTCACTGGCTTCATGGCTACAAGGCAGATACGACTTTGACTGTAGCTTCCTAGTATATGGGTGACAATAACAGCTTCTAAGGCTATTTGATAACAGCCTGTGGCAACATGACATGAAAAGGGCAGTACAACCCTAACTTAGGTTCCTCCGGACCTTCCAACACATTTACTGTTACACTGTCCCCTAGATTGCAGGCCTTTCTGCTGGAAAAATTTCAGATGCCTCCTGTTGTCTAGACTCAGACTCTTCCATAGCCTTCACACTGACTCACATTCTCACAGGCAGAGTGGGCTAGGGCTCAGAGTTTCATTCAGATCCATAAGGAACAGGTGTCCTGACGCATTTCAATTTGGATATAGTTCATTATGAGTGACAGTGAGTGTTTTGTCACATGCCTAGAAACTCTGGGGATGTCCTTTTCTATGAATGATGCCATCAGCTTGCTGTGCCACACAGCTGCAGCCACAAGGCTTAGACAGAATCCTAGGTCATGCTGGTCACCAAAGATCTCCACATCACCAGTTCCAACCAGCCAGCTGCAATTTTGTTTTCAGCAGTACTTATCAAAACTCACCCATGCCTCTCCTTACACACTTCCCTATGTGTCTTGGCTTTTGAGTCCTGCCTCTCTGTTACTTCGCTCTGTTTCTTTCATCAGACATCTTCGATGTTTTATCTTTCAGCTGCTGCAGGCCTTGATCCTCAGCCCTCAAGCCTTCCCTATGAACAACCATTCCTGCATAGTATGGGCCAACCTCGGCCTTAACCTATTCCTTTAAGAAGGGTCTCACATTTCCAGATTCAACTCAACTCTGTACTCTTGGAGGCTTGAGGGTCATCTCAAACTCATTGTGTCTAGATCGAACTCCCAACTACACACACACACACACACACACACACACACACACACACCTCAAACGCTTCTCCATTTTCAGCTCATTGCCCTTAGGGGTCCACCAGCTGTCCAGACCACAACAGTGCCAATCCTCCTCTTCTTACCGCTCCTTTATACTAGAAATCTATCATATATCCCTTTAAGGTCCACCTGAAACATGATGTCTGAAGATCCGCCATGGCTCCTGGCTTGGTGCAAATAGTCTAACTGGTCTCCCAGCTTCCATTGTCCTATGAGCCTTCTTATAGACAGCTGTTGGAATGCCTCCCTTAACTCTGAAGTCGCATCATGTGACTTATATGACTTAAATGAGATCTGGGGCGGGGGTGCGGGGGGTAGGTAGAATTCCCAGCTATAAGTAGTAGCCAGTTCTGTAGCAGCTACAAAGCAGAGGGCAGACATGAAGATGCGCTGTTAAACAGAAGAACTGGGGATGAGAAATAACAATTTGTACAGCCAGGCTAAAGGCTGGGAGTCTGGAGCTAGGAATGTAGTTCAGTCAGTAGAGCAGTTACCTCCTATGCATAAAGCTCTAGGTTCCATCCCCAGCATCACATAAAAGAGGTGTTAGAGTAAATGATGTCTCTAATTATGGCATTTTGGAAGTGAAGGAGGGAACACCAGAAGTTCCAGGCAATCCCTGGTGACATACCAAGTTCAACGTCAGCCTGAGCTACATAAGATCCCATCTCAGACAAGCCTGGCATTCCGTGGCCGCTTCGCAACTCAGGAATTTAGCCTGGACACTCCTCACAGGCCCATTCTATCTTCATTGTGAAGAGGGAGCTGATTTGTGTTGTCTCAGGGGGCCCTTTTGGCTTGGAACTTCCGGTCTCCAATCACAGCAGTACTTCCACATGGGAGATAGCGGCAAATGACAGACACAGGTGCTGGACCAATGCTACGTTACAGGGGGCAGTAAGCCATTCTCACTTTTCTCAAAGAACTAGCTCTGTGGATGATCAGGGACTTATAGAGACCAAAATGTGAGCAAAATTTGGACTCTGTGAATTTCCACTGCTCATCCTGATTATGTGATTATAACCATGATTCTTATTCTTTTAAGTCTAATAATTATAATTCTAAGCAAAAATGGAGACTTTATAATACGGCAGAGGAAAACTGGGCATAAAATTTTTTGCACCTTGTGGAGGCCCTACTTTCCAAAAGAAAGCATTTAGTGTTTACCCTGGGATCTCTAAGTTGGAGCTGTGGTTGCTTTATGCACACAGCTTCCCAAACCCTTGTGTTTATGTGCATATATGTGCACACATGGACATATATGCATTTCAGAATTCACATATATATATACACACACCTCTCTCTCTCTCCTCTCTCTCTCTCTCTCTGTGTATGTGTGTGTGTGTATGTGTGTGTGTGTGTGTGTATATGCTAGGAATGACCACATATAGGTTTATATGTTAGAGACTGGCTCTTTAAAATGGGAGATAATGACACTGAAATTATTCTAAGCTTTTCAAAGACCTTGGTGACCAAACTGCTGCCTGACTCTGAATTACATTACCAGAAAGAACTTAATAACATGCTATTATCGCTTCTCCACACTGACAGGATCTCTGGGCTGAAAAAGACAAACAAGGACCACATTCAACGTCAGCACAATCACTTCTGCTGAGCAGGGACAGCTGCTAATTCCAGGTAAATGCTGCCCCAGAGGGGAAAGCCTGGGGCTGGTAACTCCACATGGTCCTTGGCAATGGTTACTACTGCAGTAGTCTGTCATCTGAGAGGGGCCTCCAGGGAGGCAGCAGAGAGTCCCAAGGGGTGAAGGACAGTGGAGAGAGACTGCATTATGGAAACAAAAATAGAATTTCTCAGTTCAATTGAGATAATGGAGGTGAAATTTCTTGTAAACTGTACAACATTCCTCAAATAAGACTGAAGGGAAGGGGCTAGCAGGAATCAGTCCTGTTGGACACTCAAGTCCACTATGCACAGCTACCCAGGCTGTGCACTATTCAATTTCTGAGTGTGTCATTAATAAAAGAGTGAATGGAGTCACATGGGGGTCAGCTCCAAGGGAGACTGGCTAATAGTGCTTACAGTTCAATGGGCACAATCTGACATGCTACCCAATGTATCCCTTTTGTAGGAAGCTGTTGTGAAGTTGTTGTGAGGCCCATGGGCATGTTGTAGGTTCAGCAAGGGTCTATGCAGGATCTGTGATGAGTCTGGTCCAGTGTCAGATGCATTGGAGAAGATATAGATGATAAACAGAGCATGAATCTTGGTACTTGCCATTATAAACTCATGGTTTCATGAGGTATAAGTTCATTAAAATGCAAAATAAACCCTAAAACCAATGACTAGAAAGACAAAACCTGTTACAGAGATCAGACTGAAAGCACCGATTTCTATCCTACTTCACTTATCTGAGCAAATACAATGGAGGAAATTTTATGACAAATGTCCCCATTTATTTTCACAAATTGAGAAAATAATTATGTTCAAGGTTTGTAAACAGATGATTTTAAAAACTAATGTATTTAAAGTTCAAAGCTATGAGCTGGAGAGATGGCTCAGCAGTTAAGAGCACTTGTTGCTTTTGCAGTTGACCCAGGTTCAATTCCCAGCATCCACAAGGTAGCTCACATGTGTAACTCTGGTTCCAAAGATCCAGAACCCTCTTCAGACCTCCATAGGTGATGTGGGATTCCCCTCTGTATGCTGTGAATATCATTGGTTAATAAAGAAACTGATTTGAGCCTATTGCAGAGCAAGGCATAACAGAGCTAGGTGGGGAAAACTAAACTGAATGCTGGGAGAAAGAAGGCAGAGTCAAGGAGACAGGCACTGGACAAAACTTTACCCGGTAAGCCACAGTCTCATGGCAATACACAGATTAATGGAGATGGGTTAATTTAATATATGAGTTAGCCAGAAATACACTTAAGCTGTTGGCCAAACAGTATTTTAAATAATAAGGTTTCTATGTGATTATTTTGGGGCTGAGCAGCCGGGAACAAACAAGTAGCCTCCTACTACACATGGGCATCAGATATACATGCGGTACATATACATACATGCTTGCTAACACTCATACACATAAAATAAATATAAAAACTTCTAAATTCATAGCCCAGTGCCTGACACATGATACACATTTCCACAACATTGATTTTTATACAGGATTCCACTTTAGGGTCTGCAGGGATGGCTCAGCAGTTAGAGCCCTAACAGCTCTTACTAAGGACTCAAATTCAGTTCCCAGAGCCAACAATAAGGAGCACACAATCACCTAGAACTCCAGTCCTGAGGAATCTAGTTCCCTATTCTGGTTTCCACATACATGTGGTATACACGAACTCATACACTTACACTTCTTCTAAAGAATTCTTTTTAAGATACAACTTTGTTTTATACAGGAGGGAGAGGATTTCCTTTGTCCTGTGATCCCAGAGTGCAGCCACAAGTAAGTAGGTTTGAGACATTGCAGGACCCGGGAGCTCACTTGTTGTCACCAGGCCTCCATCTCTAGCATCACCCTTCACAAAAAAAGAGCTGCCAAAAGAACAATACTCAACTTCATATGGGAAAAAAATCCCAGGATAGCCAAAACAATCCTATACAATAAAGAAACTTCTTGAGTCATCACAATCCCTGACTTCAAACTCTACTACAGAGCTACAGTACTAAAAACAGCCTGGTATTGGCATAAAAACAGACAGGTAAACCAATGGAATCTAATCAAAGACCCTGATATTAATCCATACACCTATGAACACCTGATTTTTGACAAAGAAGCTAAAAATATAAAATGAAAAAAAGAAAGCATGTTCAACAAATGTTGGTATAACTGGAAGTCAACATGTAGAAGAATGTAAATAAATCCTTATCTGTCACCATGCACAAAATTCAAGTCCAAATGGATCAGAGACCTCAACATAAATTCAACCACACTGAACTTCATAGAAGAGAAAGTGGGAAGTACCCTTGAATGCATCAGCACAAGAGACCACTTCCTAAATATAACTCCAGTATATCTCAGAGACAGAGCAACATTTAATAAATGAGACCTCCTGAAACTGAGAAGCTTCTGTAAAGCAAAAGACACAGTCAATAAGGAAAAACGGCAGCCCTCAGAATGGGAAAAAATCTTCAGCAACCACACATAAGACAGAGGACTGGTCTCAAAATACATAAAGAACTCAAGAAACTACACATAAAAATACCAAATAACCCAATTAAAAATGAGGTACAGATCTAACCAGAGAATTCTCAATAGAAGTTCTCAAATGGCCAAAAGAAATTTAAGGAAATGTTCAACATCCTTAGTCATTACAAAAATGCAAGTCAAAACAACTTTGAGATGCCATCTTATACCTGTCAGAATGGCTAGGATCAAAAACACTGATGGCAGCTTATGCTGGAGAGGATATGGAGAAAGGGGAACACTTCTTCCATTCCTGGTGGGAGTGCAAACTTGTACAGTCACTTTGGAAATCAGTATGGCAAGTTCTGAGAAAATTGAGAATCAATCTACCTCAAGACCCAACAATACCACTTTTAGACATATACCCAAAGGAGGCACACTCATACCACAAGGACATTTGTTCAACTATGTTCATAGAAGCATTATTCTTAATAGCCAGAACCTGGAAACAACCTAGATGCCTCTCAGTTAGAGAATGGGTAAAGAAAATGTGGATGTGGTACATTTACACAACAGAGAACTACTCAGTGATTAAAAAAAAAAACTTGAAATTTGCAAGCAAATGTACAGAAGTAGAAAAAAACTATGCTGAGTGAGGTAACCCAAACCCAGAAAGAGAAATATGGTATGTACTCACTCATAAGTGAATATTAGGTATAAAACAAAGTCTATAGTCTACAACCCCAGAGAAGCTAGGTAACAAAGAGGATCCTAAGGGAGACATACATGGATCCACCTAGGAAGGGGAAATAAATGTGCTCTCTAAAACCTTCATCCAGTAACTGATGAAAGCAGATGCAGAGATGCAGAAGAAGAGTGGTTAGTTATGGAACTAACCACTGGACAGAGCTCCCAGAGTCATGTCGAAGAGACGGAGGAATGATAACATGAGCCAAAGGAGTCAAAATCGTTGCAGGGAAACCCACAGAAAAAGCTGACCAAACTAATGGGAGCTCACTGACTCCAGACTAACAATCAGGAAACCTGCATAAAACTGATCTAGCCCCCGTTAAAGTAGGTGGCAGTGGGTAGCTTGGTCAGTTTGTAGGGCCACTGACAGTGGGACCAGGAGCAATCCTTAGTGAATGATCTGGCCTTTTGGAGCCCATTTCCTATGAAGAGAAACCTTGCTCAATCTAGACACAAGGGGGAAGGGCCTTGGTCTTGCCTCAATGTGATGTGGTGATGTGACAGAATTCATTGACTCCCCATGGGAGGAATGGGAGGTAGGGTGAGGGAAATGTGAGGGAGGAGCGGGAGGGGAGGGAGGGGGAACTGAGATTAGTATGTAAAAAAAAAATAAAATAAAAAGGAAATATGGTGTCCTGGAGGAGAGCTGAAACTGGGGCCTGTAGTTACCAAACCTTTAAATTAGAGCAGACTGGATCTACATAGATAGAAAGAGAAGAAATTAGAGAGGCTTACACACTGAACTTCCAGGTGCTGTGGTTTCGCCATCAAAGAGCCCAGGCCACCAGACCCCAGCATACGTCTGTCTGTCTGTCTTGCCTTCATTCTCTCCCTGACTCAGTGAGGTCAAGTCCCTGAAACTGTGCAAGGACATGTCAAGTGGCACCTGATGAGGGACAGGAACATGGACACTGTTCTATGAGGAACTCTCACTGGCCAGATGAGGGAATGCTCCCAAGAGACGCACACAAAAAAAAACAGTGAAAAAAACCAAAAGTCAAGAAAGAAAGGAAAGAAGTAAGGGAGGGAGGGAGGAAGGAAGGAAGAAGAAGAAGAAGAAGAAGAAGAAGAAGAAGAAGAAGAAG